>CM077648.1:81581118-81808618 GCA_039707465.1 Rhabdophis nuchalis
TGAGAGGTAATGGTGACATACCCTGTGGTTAATACAGTGCTATTTGTGACAAAAAAAGTCATGAACAACACAGTATTAACTATAGAGTATCACGGTAATTGTATAGTGGTGTACAAAGAAGGCCGACATGAAGAAAAAACTAAATAGGAACAAGAAGTCACAAGAGTCTTTTAAAAGGAGGGTAATTGTATGACCTGTAATGGAATATGTGGATGACCTTGAGGAGCAAGGGGAAGAAATGCTGCCTAGGAGACAATCAGACAAAAGAGGCAGGAACCCTCGGTGGCTTAGCAGCCTGAGAAAGAAAGTTAGGAAGGACCCACCTTAATGGATCAAGCAGTTAAAAGTGGCAGCAGGGAGTTTGTACCTTCAGACTTACATCATTTTGTTAATATAGCCTTACAATAAAGTAGAATTAGTTTATCTGTCATGCTTCCCGTCTGGTTTTCCTGGGAGAGATGACAGTTAAAAAACCCCCGAAGAAAATGTGTCAAAAAATAATAATAACAAGGGTTCATATTTTGATGAAAGCGCATAAATAAGCTCTCTTTTCTATCAGTTGGAATAGAAATAGAAATTATCTAGAAATATTCTTTTTTAAAAGAAAGACGTTTGTAGGCAAGTGGATGGAGAGAAATAAACTATTCCTGAGGAACCACTGAACTATCTATTCTGTGCCCAGAAATGCTGGTTCACTTTATGGACTCACTTTCTGTCCAGTCATTGCAGCTCTTCCCTTTGAGATACCCTTATAACTCCAAGAACTGCATGACAATTGTTCTCTATCTTGCCTTGAACCAAAGCACACTTTTGCCAATTGCTTCACAAATGTACAAAGTGGCTGCCTTAAGGCTCCAGTAGACCTTAGGCATTTCTTTGTTTTGTAAAATGACTTCTGCTTTGATCACTTGGAAAGTATTTCCTCTGTGACTGTGAATTTATTTACGTGTTTGTATATGCACTATTCTTAAGCATGATCTATTCTTCTGCCTACTAATCTATAAAACCTCTGTTTTACAGGCTATGGGCAAAATGCAATTGAGTTGAAAATCGATACAACGGAATATACATAAAAGAAAACAAAAAATAATGGAGAGCAGCATAAAAAAACCCATATGTTGAAAGTTCTGGGGAATTGATGAGATTGTATCTTGGTACTGAAAGTGTTTTTAAAGTGTATCATCCCTTTGGGAAACTCAGTAAGAGGTTTTTCAAATGTGTACTGCAATGGCTTTAAGCAGGCAGATTTTCAAGTAGACTAGGAAGTATAGGAAAGAGCCACATGTGATAGGTACAATACTCAGGCTGGTTTGTGTGAAATTGGAGAATTTATTTATTTATTTATTTATTTTATTTATATACCGCCCTCTTTCCCGAATTGGGACTCAGGGCGGTGCACAGGGATAATAAAAAGATAAAATACATATAAATACAATTTAAGATTAAATTAAATAAGTTTAACCCGTGCTAAAATAATTTAAAACCCTATTAAAACAACGATAAAAACAAACTATGCCTGGCCGGCCGCATGAAACAAGTAAGTCTTTAATGCTCGACGGAAGAGGCGAAGGTCCGTGATAGTACGAAGATCGGGGGGCAGGTCGTTCCAGAGGGCTAGACCTGCCACAGAGAAGGCTCTTCCCTTTGGAGTCGCCAGCCGGCATTGCCCAGCAGACGGCACCTTGAGGAGGCCCTCCCTGTGGGAGCGGACAGGTCGGATGGAGGTATGTGGCAGGAGGCAGTTCTGCAAATAACCAGGACCCATGCCATGGAGCGCCTTGAAGATGGTCACCAAAACCTTGAAGCACACCCAGAAGACCACAGGCAGCCAGTGCAGCTCGCGCAGGAGAGGTGTTATATGGGAGTGTCTTGGTGCTCCCAAGATCCCCCATGCAGCCGCGTTCTGCACCAACTGGAGCCTCCGGGTGCACCTCAAGGGGAGCCCCATGTAGAGTGCATTGCAGTAGTTTAGATGGGAAATGACAAGAGCAATATTTAAAGTCCACATTTAAAGATATTGAACATGAACTTGCTATTGTAATGTGTGTTTTACATCTTAGCCCGGAGTCAGCTTGGATAATTTTTTGATACTATTTTCCAAGTAATGGAAAAATATTTGAAAAAAAAATCTAGAAGTGCAGAAACAACAACTTTTTATTTGGGGGTGGAGGTTGGTAGGCTGGACTAAAGGCTTTACCAGTGGAGGGTGAAGCTCATTCAAAGTATGGTTCAGTATTTAAAATTTTCTGATGGGTCTGTGCTTTGTATTCAAGCACTAAAGCTCATTAGTTAAAATAGCTAATTACATGAGCTATTTTAGTACTTTTGGTTTTCACACATCTTGACTTGCCTGGAAAAATAACAAGAATTATTTTAACATAGGACGCAATGAAAACATTGTGTGTGTGTGTGTGTCTGTGTGTATGCGTGTGTATTTGTAAGTTTAAACATTTTGCCTTTGGACTTTTTATTATCTTAAAAAAGCTTTGGTTGGTCATCTCTAATACATGAGTTTTTCATTCTATTCATGGGGACCCTTCAAAACTGCTCTGGAAGAGGAAGGAAGGAAGGAAGGAAGGAAGGAAGGAAGGAAGGAAGGAAGGAAGGAAGGAAGGAAAGAAAGTTGATTTAGAAATAGATATTTTAAGGACGTGACTCAGACAAATTGGCATCAACAGGCAAAACTCTTTCTCGTTGTAGGATTGTTATGATACATGATACTTGATTTTTCTAAGAAATCTCCTGCTCAGATTCTTATTTGATACGAAATAAAATTCAGGAGCATCTAATTTTTCCAAGTATTACTGAATTCTGAGTATGCACATGCTCTCTCTCATGTGAACATGTGGTCATGCACTCTCTCTCTCTCTCTCTCTTTCACACACACACACACATTTTGTTTATTTATGCAATTAATCATAACAAAGAACTAAAAGGAAAAGAACAAAAAACAAGTATAAACCTAAGGGCTTCTCATACATGCATATGTCTATGTAAAGTTCAGAGGGACACGGTGGCTCAGTGGATAAGACGCTGAGCTTGCAGATCAGAAAGGTCAGCAGTTTGGCAGTTTGAATCCCTAGCACCGCATAATGGGGTGAGCTCCTGTTACTTGTCCCAGCTTCTGCCAACCTAGCAGTTCGAAAGCATGCCAAAATACAAGTAGAAAAATAGGGACAGCATTCCGTAACAGCATTCCCTGCACCTTCGGCATTTAGTCATGCCGGCTACATGACTACAGAGACGTTTTCGGACAGCGCTGGCTCTTTGGCTTTGAAACGGAGATGAGCACCACCCCCTAGAGTCGGGAACGGTTAGTACATACGTGCGAGGGGAACCTTTACCTTATATAAAGTTTAAATACAGTAAAGGATAGCTGAATTTCATTGTAACTGCTAGTAGATAATGTATGTCAGAAGCAATTTGTTCATAAGACATTAACTATCAGGTCTTTAATCCAATAATCCATACATTTACTTTTCCAATTCTGAAGTTCTAGTCTCTTAAAAGTAAGACTAGGCAGATATTTCATTTCTATTGTCATTCTTTATTTCATCAATTTCTATTTCAGTAGAAATGTGGTATGAAAGACTGTGGATCTCTGAAAATATTAAATCCTCTTCCAAAGTGAAATTAATGTATGCACTTTTTTCTTTTCAGAACGTAACCAGTTTACATCATTATAGAAAAATACCAACGAGGTTTAATTGCTCTTTTCTTTTCTCTGCAAATTCTTCCTTAACACAGAAGCAGGAGAACTTTTCTGGACACCCCCAGTAATGCCTTAAAACAGGTTTAACTAATGAATTAATGGAATTTTTATCATAGATGTTTATAGCTCCATTAGAGATTCAGAGCTGTTGCTAAGCTACCTTTCTGTTCCACCATGTATCAACGTAATCTGAACAGGGAAAAATTGTTCTATAGTTGAACCCGACTTTAAATTTTCACTCTGCTTTTCCATTAATACTGTGCTGCACACTTCTTTGATATGAAGAGATTATATCTAGGCCCTTCCCAAATTGGCCCCTCTTTCTGATGTCATTTTCCATACACCGTATGGGAATAGCATGGAAATTTTTACCCACATCTTTGTGATGATTCCAGGGACCACATTCATCTTGATCAAGGGCTGTCATTTAATCCTTGTTATCTGATCATTTTGGCTTGGCTTTGTTTTTGCTGCCATTGTTCACAGGGTGAAGGAAGCAGAGGTCACTTTGTCCTGACTCTGCAGGCAGCTGTTCAGAATGTTCTTTGCTAAAGAGAGCTGCTACATAATAGCAAGAAAGCAAAAAAAAGAATTTCCTGCAACTCACTGAAAGGCATGCTGTTTCCCAAAAGCAAAGGAACGAAAGGAGGAGGGGACATTAAAACAAAGCGAAACAAAACAAAATCCCTGTGCTTGAAGGTTAAAAAAATCTTCTGACTATTTTGTCCTCAAAATGTTCACAGCAAATTACTGGGTAAGAAGCATATTTAGAGAAGGAATATTCTTGTTGGGTGATTTTTCCTCTTCCCCAAGTCACTAATTTGATGAAAGTGCTCTTCGTCTGAGAGGGAAACCTTCATACACTGAAAAAGATATTTTCATGTTGTGTTTGCACAGACAAAGCACCTAATTCTTCATGAATGTGTTCAGTTCCTTTCTAAAGCCATCTAAATTGGTAGTCATCATCACACCAGAATGCAAGCTTTAAGATTACGGTCAGGGCACAGCTGAGAAAATTGAGAAATAGCTTTGGACAAAGCAGGGAGATTAGCGGTCCAACTCACTATGAAATAACTTTTTCTGTCCTCCTCCTTTTCTGTAAAAATCAATACAAATAGGAATTAAAGCATTACTTTTATCAATCTGCTTTCTGAATATATGTTTTTCTGAAACTATTTCCATGAGTATAAACAGATATGACTGCTGAGTATAAACAGATATGAGGTACAGGAAGGCTTCAGGCAGATTCTTTTATATTTCACAATCTTGGGTCATGTATATAATACAATACAATAGCAGAGTTGGAAGGGACCTTGGAGCTCATCTAGTCCAACTCCCTGCCTAGGTAGGAAGCCTTATACCATTTTAGACAAATGGCTATCCAACAACTTCTTGAAGACTTGCAGTGTTGGGGCATTCACAACTTCTGGAGACAACTTCTGTTCCACTGATTAATTGTCCTAACTGTCAGGAAATTTCTCCTCAGTTCTAAGTTGCTTCTCTCCTTGATTAGTTTCCACACATTGCTTCTTGTTCTGCCCTCAGGTGCCTTGGAGAATAGTTTGACTCCCTCTTCTTTGTGGCAACCCCTGAGATATTGGAAAACTGCTATCATGTCTCCCCTAGTCCTTCTTTTTATTAAACTAGACATACCCAGTTCCTGCAACCGTTGTATGCTGTGTCTGTTTGTCCGTCCATCCATCCATCCGTCCATCCATCCATCCATCCATCCATCCATCCATCCATCCATCCATCATATGCTTCCTCAATCACAGAGTCACTCTAGGCAAATTACAGAATAAAATTAGAACAAGGGGAAATATGAGTAAAATAAAAAGCACACGATCAACAGTAAAATACTTCATGCATACGAGGGATTGTTTGTAACTAAATATTCACAATCCCAGCCAACCACCATCAGGGAGCCAACTGATATAACCTACCCATTAATTGAACTCAATAGCTCCTTTAAATAACTTTATTTAAGCACAAAATAAATATACATAAGGAATTTACTTCTAATATGAGTAACTCTAGAAGCTGCTTCAAGTTTAAATTTGTCTCCTTTGTTTCAGTTTAAAATAAAATCTCTTGAACAATCAATGAATGGCCCAGTCTTTTTTTAAACCGCACATTGGTGATGTGTCTACTTATAAGTGACGATACAAGTCCATACATGCTCCATTTGAGCTTTCAATGCCTAAAGCAATCTTACTGAAATTGCATAATCAACCATCTATTATAGTGTGTGAGACTTGTATGACACCAAGAGCTGATTATACATTCATGAATTCCAATCAATGCCATAAAGGAATTGCTGGTTAAATTAGGTTAAAGGTTCCTTCAGCAAATTTCAAATGATAAAGAGTTTTTGCTATCTATGAATGAGGTTTTACATATATCAAGTTAAAACTGAACATGTAATGCCAAACCTTAATAATGTATCCTCACTCTTTCATTTGCACACACACACACACACACCCCATATGTATACACATGTTGGGGTTTTGTGTGTATATATATATATATGATATGTATATGTACGTGTATGTATAAATGTGTGTTACGTTTTTGAGCTGATCAATAAATAAGTCAGGGAGACTAGTATAGATCTATTTCGAGCTTTTTAGCTCTCATCAGCTAGCCATACCCTTACTGGGATTCGAACCGGGGCTACCAGTAAGGGTATGGCTAGCTGATAAGAGCCAAAAAGCTTGAAATAGATCTATACTAGTCTTCATGACTTATTTATTGATCAGCTCAAAAGCGTAACACACATATAAAAAAAAATCACACAACGGAACTCATGGCTTTCTGTCTAGATGGTCTCTGGTGATAAGCCGAAAGGCAGAAGAGGAAAGCAGTATGTCTCCTCCCTTAATTGGGGCCTTAACAGGGTGTTGTGGAACAAAGTATATGTATGTATAAATGTATATACAGTATGTATATGTATATGTATGTGTGTGTGTATGTGTGTATGTATGTGTATATGTGAGGCAGTTGTAATTGCCACTAGACCACTGGTTCTATCCTGATCAGCTGAGACAAGGGAATAAGTATATGCTTGTGTCACAACACCCTGGTAAGCCCCAATTAAGGAAGGAAGCATACTGCTTTCCTTTTCGAATCCCAGTAAGGGTATGGCTAGCCGATGAGAGCTAAATAGCTCGAAATAGATCTATCCTAGTCTCCCTGATTTATTTATTGACAGGAAGAGAACCTGGTGGCCTTGTGGCTAAGGCTTCTGCCTAACATGTAATACAGCCCCTAATGGTTGTCTATAACATTTATTTATATGTATCCCACAAATAATTCAAAGCATCTATCATGTCCAAGATACTTTCTTCCTTCTATTTTCCTCATAACCACAAACATGTTAAGTGAGAAGGTGGCTGGCCAAAAGTCACCCAGTTGGCCGTCATGGCTAAGACGGGACTTGAACTCATGGTCTCTAGCCTGGTGCTTTAACTACTAGACCATGTTAATGGCTACTTCCAACTTTAGACTCCGATTCTTTTTTTAAAAAAACTGGTGAGCTATCAATGCTTTGAATGGTAAAAATTCTTCCAATTATGATGAAAAAGCAGATTTCTATGTGGCAGTTTGAAAACAGAAACGTACAATGAAAAGGAGGGAAATGCATTTACTGAAGATGAAGCCCATAATACTATCCAAAGTCCATAATTTGCCTTTTCTTTTATTAAGTCTGGTTCCCTGAAATATTTTAAGCATCCACCTTGCAACATTGCTACATGAAATGATTAATAGATTTTGGGTGGGGGTAGAGTAGAGTTAGGCATCACTATCGCCCAGCGCCAAGATTGTGAGACTTGAAGAAAGTGACATAGAACCTCATTGTTCATATCCTTATTAACTCACTATCAAAATCTATTGACTGAGAGTACCACTCAGAATCTTTGGAAGAGATTAAAAAAATTATAATTGGAAATGCTATTCAAGAGAATGGAATTCAGAAGAGAACAAATAACAGACAAATGGTGTTAAAATACTGATCACATGTTAAGTCCAAGGAAAAAATAATGTGCTATCAAGATAAGGACTGCAATTAGCTCTGATTAAATCATTTTTTAATTCTGTATCTTTGAAGAACAAAATTAATGCCCAAATGATGTAAAAGGAAAAAGAAATCCCAAAATCTTTGTCAATCCTAAGTACTCTTATTAGTCTAACAGTACTTGTGAAAGCTTCTCATCTTGAATTATAGTCATGAAATTTCATTAAAGGTACGTTATGGATGTTCTTTTTGTTATATTGTTATTGATTCACTATGAACTAACCATAAAATTAGAATAATACTGAGGCTTTAAAAAGTTTTAACTTCATGAAATTTTACTCCCCCCTCTCACTCCATAAAAAACCCAAACTTTTCCAAGTTAAAAATTTTATAGGGCTAAAACACCTAATTAGTCAGAAAAAACTCAAATAATAAAGATGAAAGATGAAAGCCAAATTAAACTCTCTTTTAAGTGCAGTCCCAAACACTGTGTTTATATAAACAGACACATAGCTAATTAAAGTCCCTGTGCTTTGCAGAAGATATATTTATAGCTCTGCAAATTACAGCATTGCTATAGTGCATAATTTATTTGGATCTCTTTAATCTTTATTAAACAACCATGTTAAATTGCACAATGTTTACAAAGTATTCAGATCCCAAAACAGAAGCATTTGGATTAATTATTTAAATTATAAGAACAAATCAGTCAATGAAAGAGTAGCCAGACAATGTGCATTGTATAATAACTGGATAAGGTAGCTTCCAATCCATAAATATCCAGGAGAAGAGCATGAGATAGTGTGATCTAAGCTGGTTGTACATAAATGAAGGAACTCGTTTCTCTGCAGCTACCCTTCCATTTTCTTTTCTGTAATCCACCTTAGTTCTGATGTTAGACCATAGGGCCATAGGTTTAAGATAGTAGTCATGGAAAATTTAGTGTTGGTTTTTTGCTTGCTAGTTTGTTTTTTTAACATACCTATAGGAAGGTAAGTATAATGACCAAGGATAATTGCTGTGATAGGAATGGAAATAAATCTGCCACAGATTTCTGTGGGAGTAGATCTGAAAGCTTTATTATATTATAATGAAACATTGTAGTAGGTCTATGGTAACCCAAAATCAAAAGGAGCATGGTAGCACCTTTTCAGACTAACAAATTTTATTTAAAGGCCCAAACTTCTATGAACTGCAGCTTACTTCACCAAATTCATGACGTGACTAATCTAATTATGCTTTTAAGTTGGAATGAGCTAGGCCAGGTATGCCAATTGCACATAGTCACAGTAGCATCACATGATGTATTGGGTCATTTCCTCCCTTTGCTAAACTGGGCGTGGTCATGGCCAGCACATGATGCATCCACCTCACGGGCTGGGAGTTTGACACCCCTGAGCTAGGCAGAGAGGAAGAGAAGGAAAGACTAGGTGGTTATGCAGATGTAGGTCACATATTAGACAAATTACAAATACCTTATCAATTGGCATTGATGATATGTTCAAAAATTCATTGTATTTGTTTTGATATGAGATGGCCTGAAATTTTTTATTTATGTACATTTAGTAATCTCTCACTTGACTTTGCAGTTCCAAACTAATGTCTTTGAAATATGTTGGGAGTGTTACATTCTCAGATATGACTTTCTCCTTGCGTTGAGGCCTGATGTCAAAGAAGGTACAGATGTCCTTGTTACAGTTTTGTAGAAATATAGATCAGTTCAAAGTTCTCTATTTACAATCTTTACTGAACAATGTTACTTTATATGACTGGAGAAGCAAGAAAAAGTATGCTAATTCTGAGGTACTCTTGTCACTGGCATTGCACCGTCAGCAGTATTCCTATGGTCTCATGTAGCTCTTGGTAACCTCAAGGTGTGGCAGATTGTATGCATATCTCTATAATCCTGTAATTATAAAGAAGTAGAGATATTTCAGCTAGCACAGCAAGAAAAACAATGTTAAAAATCCCTTCCATACAGGTGCAAAAAACCCAAAACAATCCAGACACAAAAGAAACACCTTAGCAAAGCTGATATTTTCATCCCTGTATGAACTAGGTTACAGAATGCAGAAAAACCAAAGTTTCTTCATTGCCTTTTTCCTCCCAAAGTCTGATTATGCATTATTGATTGACTGCAGATTGCAAAATATCCAAAAGTAGACTTGACCTTGATTTGTGCTGAGATTGTGATCCTGCTATATATTTACCTAGCTGGAGCCAAAGTGTTGTGGCCCACCAGTGGAGCTGGTCACAGACTTGGAGAGTGAGGAGGTTGGGGAGGAACATGGGCCAGTCCTGGAGTCTGAGGAAGGCTCTGATGAGTGCTCTGCGTCGGAGGCAGAGATGGGGCCAGGACCACCCAATAGGAGCCATCCAACAGGACCATCCAACGGGAGAAGGGAACAGTTAAGGAACAGAGGACTAAAGGCACAAGGAGACACTGACTGGCCCCTCCCATAGGAAATAAATAGGAGCAAAATGGGAGTGGTGTTCGCTGGAGACAATTAGTTCATTAGTGGGAAGATTTGCTTATCTGAGAGATGCCTTGCCAAGTATTTCCTTGTACAGTGTTGTATTTGGAAGTTATTGGCCTGGCAACCATCTTAGGACTGATAAGGTCTGCATTTGCAATTCACTCTTGAATTGTTGGCCTTTGCTGCATGTGAGTGCTAGGAATTCACATTAGCCAAATAAAAAAGGATTTTTTGGGGGCGATAAGGGGTCGGTTTTGTGATTTGGTGAAGTCTAGGTCAGAACACAAAGTATGCTAAAACTGGCAGGTAAAATGCTTCAGCAGAAAATCTTGTATCGGGCATGGTAAACGAGTCTACCCCCTTTCCATTTTACTAAAAAAGCATTAGTAAACGCTCTCTACATGGGGCTCCCCTTGAGGTGCACTCGAAAGCTACAGTTAGTAAAGAATGCGGCCGCGTGGGTGATTATGGGTGCCTCAAGGCAAACCCACATAACACCTCTCCTGCGCGAGCTGCACTGGCTTCCTGTGGCCTTTCGAGTGCACTTCAAGGTGTTGACAACCATCTTTAAATCGCTCCATGGCTCGGGGCCTAGCTATATACGAGACCGCCTCCTGCCCCATACATCCCTTCGTCTGATCCACTCCCACAGAGAGGGCCTTCTCCGGGTGCCGTCGGCGGGGCAATGCCGGTTGGCGACACCCAGGGGAAGGGCCTTCTCTGTGGCGGGCCCGGCCCTCTGGAACGACCTACCCCCCGACCTTCGCACTATCTCGGACCTCCGCCTCTTCCGCCAACGTCTTAAGACGTATTTATTTCAGCAAGCCGGCCTAGGATAGCCCCCCGTTTCTGACTTTTTAAAAATAAATTATAATTTGGGAAGGTTTTTAACATGGGTTTTAGCACGGGTTAACTAATTTAATATATTTTAACTGATATTTATTGTATTTTGTGGTTTTAATAATGCCTGTGCGCCGCCCTGGGTCCTAACAAGGAGAAGGGCGGGGTATAAATTTAATAAAATATAAAATATAATATAAATATTAAAGGAAAGCCTAATGCCACAGATCAGTGATGGCTAACCTTTTTTGGCTTGCGTGCTTGCGTGCCAAAAGCGAGGGGAGCACAGGAGGGCCATGCGTGGGTGTGCCACACCCATGATGCTATGTGCGTGACCCCCTGCATTTGGTGCACTTTTTTGCCTTCCCCAGGCTCCAGGGGCTTTCTCAGAGCCTGGGGAGGGTGAAAACAGCTTCCCCTCCCCACCTCCAGAGGCTTCAGGAGCTTCCCTGAAGCCTCCAGAGGGCAAAAAACGGCCTCAAAAGAAGGCCTAAATCAGCTGGTCAGTGCACACATGTGCGCTAGTGCTGACAGGGCAACGGCTCGTGTGCCCTAAGAAATGGTTCCGCGTGCCACCTGTGGCACCCGTGCCATAGGTTCGCCATCACTGCCATAGATGTATGGTGATGGTGATAGATTTTGTAAGGAGGTACAATTTCTTGAAGAGGCTTATTCTATTCACAAAATGTTACAAACGCTTTATATAAAGTTCCCAGCCTTGTTTTCTCTAAATAACTTTAGGCATTGCATAGCTCATTAGACTTTACTTCTACCTATTGCATTTTCACTACAGATCTGTCTTTTACATTCAGTTGTTTTATAGCTTTACCTTAATATAGTTAGGGTTGATGTTGATGGCTGATACCTTGGACCTGTTTGTTAACCCCTTTGCTAGAACTCCAGGTCTCTTCTTCATGTGTCAGTGCTTAACCCTTCTCCAAATGCCAGAATTGGGCAACTTACCGTTGCTCTGGACCTTGTAACTGTACGGAGGATTCAGAGTACACTCAGAAAAATCTCAGGACCATCTCTTGCCTGTGTTTTGAAGTCAATGCAACCAATTAGCAAAATACAGCAATTACACCAAAAAGGTGGCTAAATTACTACTGTCAATATAAAGCAGGGGTTCCCAAACTTGGCAACTTTAAGACTTGTCGACTTCAACTCCTAGAATTCTCCAGCCAGTTATGCTATGCTGGCTGGAGAATTCTGGGAGTTGAAGTCCACAGGTCTTAAAGTTGCCAAGTTTGGGAATCCCTAAAGATTTGAAAAGGATTAGAGGCACTTTGAATGATAGGGACTTTTGAGGAATTTAGAAATTTTGAAGATGTGGCTAACAAGATGGCTACAGCCAATTACAACTTGCCCATTTTTTTTGTCAAACGCATAACTCACCACTCTAGAGTAGCATTCCCCAATCTTTCTGGGTTGGCAGCCTGTCATGGGGGAAACAGGGCATTATTTTGTGTGAGGATGGTTTTGTGTGAGGAGCAGGCGCATGAGTGGGGTTTGTGAGCGCCTGCCCCTCACAGGGCCAAATTGCAAATAGGCCACAGCCTGGTAGTTGGCTGTGGCCCACAGCTTGGGGATCCCTGCTCCAGAGCTTAGGGGCTGCTTCCTTTGTAGACTGAAAAGAAAGTACAATATCTACAGAAGCTTTTGTGAGTTCAGAAGCTTTTCTTTAAAGTAAAGATGATGTTTAGGTTTTTGCTAGTTTTTTTTAAAGCAACATAGGAAAGGAAGTATGAGCTAGGCTTTGAAGTTGTTGCTTCTCATTTAACTTTGAAATAGAAAACAATTTTGAGTGGAGAAGAAATATTTATGGGAGAAAAATATTAATAGGTATGAATTCAGACAATAAATACATGGTAGTCATAATACCTTTGTAAACACTTGAGGTTTGGTAACACATCCCATTATCCTTTTAACATGTAGTTATTACAATCTTCTGAACAAAAAACCCTGCGGGGGGAAAATAAACGAACTTGGCAAAGTAACTGGAGTTGTTCTGCATGGCCCAGTTTGTTGTAGATACCTTAGAAACTCATTTGTTTTTATCCAAACAATATGCTGACATTTCAATGTGTTAGGGAGAGATTCAGTGCAGTTAACTCATGAATTTAAAAGGAAAGGAAGAGAACCTGCTGTAATAGGAGGCTATAAATCAGCTGGGTGGTTAGAACATTAAATAAAGTTATGCATCCAATTGAAGTTCCCCTGATTTTTAAAAATATTGGCAATGCAATGCATTTTCCATGGATGTCTGCACAAGGTACTTCAACAGCGTCACTCTTACATAAACATGAAAAATTTAACCTCTTATCAGGCTCATTTTATGCGGCTGCATAGCTCTTTGAATATAATCTCAAAGTAGAGAACAAGCCCCAAGAAATCATCATGAAAACAGTGATACCTTGAATATTGTTGATGTCCAACTTTTTCCTAAAATGAATGTTTAGCTATATTAGCAGAGTCATGTTTATTTGTTTGTTTTACTGTTCTTGGATATTTCTGAGCATTGGTGTTAGGGCACACTATGTGGTATCTGTCTAACAAGCTCTGCAGGGCAGATTGAAACAATTGTCAAGATACTTGGTGGAGACAAAACAGCGTATGGGGGAGGTTCAAAAACTATCCGCGTGATGCTTGAAAAACAACCTGCACCTGAACATCACCAAGACCAAGGAGGTGGTGTTGGACTTCTGGAGGAAGAGAGAGGAACCTGCCCCACTTTACATCGAGGGGGGCTGTGTAGAGAGAGTCTTCTTCTTTAAGTTCCATCTCACCTGGAAGAACTCATCTGGAAAAATAATACGATCCAGGTGGCCAGGAAGGCCCAACAGAGATTCCGTTTCCTTAGGGTCTTTCATAAAACAGGGTGGAACAACAACTGATGACCTCCTTTTAGAAAGAGTCCTCACTTATTGCATCATGGTATGGCATGCCGGTTTGACAGCTGTGGATAGGAAAACATTACAGAGGGTGGTGAGCACAGCACAAAACATTGTGGGCTGCCCCCCGACACCACTAGATGAGATCACGAGGGCTCGCTGTCTTAGAAGAGTGAGGAAAATCCTCAGTGGCGACTCACACCCTGATCAACACTTCTTTACCTTCCCACCATTGGGAAGGAGATATAGAAGCATAGCCAGCCACACAAACAGACTGAAGAACAGTTTTTATCCGTGGGCTGTCAGACTCCTGAATGCAAAATAACATCATAACTAAGTAGTACGATGGACTTCCAGGGCCAGCGCAACATGTAACCTGTTCACACTGGTGTGATGGGACTGGGTATTTGTTAATATTATTTATTGGGTTAGGAATATTTTTTTTCTTTTTTGTGTTCACTGTGAATTATATTGTATTGAGGGGTGCACTGAGGGAGCTCAACCAATCTCATTGTACATATGTTGTGCACTGACAATAAATAATAATTATTAATATTATTGTTTTTCACTGTGCAATTTGCACTCTTATTGTTTGCATTAACAATCATTAAGAGGCATTACAGGGATTGCATTAACAAAGGCAGGAGTAACTATTGCAATCTTTAAAATGATTGATCAGGCAAGCAATATATCTTTATGCCTCCCTATGTTTCTGCCCTTAAATTAAGTGTGTTGTTGAATACCACTCTTATTCTATTTGTCTTTGTTGACAAATAAAAATAGTTAATTATTAACATAATGATAAAATTAGAAATATAGCCATTAAAATATACCCCTTTTTATCTGAATCAATGCCTCTCTATTAGCATTTTGCCATAATATATTGATTCTTGTTAATTCACCCAAAAGATTAATATAGTTTTATATATTTTTCAATCAAAAATGTAAGAAATCTGCTAGAAGAGATCAGTGACCCATACAGTTCAATTTTCTGTGTCACACAATAGCTAACCACTTCTATTCCAGAAGCGGAGATATAGAAATGGCAGTAGCTTCATGGTAGGTGGTATTTAAGGCACTTCAATTCTTCAATAAAAAAAGTGCAGCATTTCCAACGTCTCCAGAAAGAACATAGCTTGCGCAGAACCAAAGTTTCAAGTAGCCTACTCAAAATCCAAAACAAAAATTCTCAAAAAGTGGTTATAAACTTATTCATTTCTTTGGAATGACCCAGAGGAATGAACATGGACTGACCATGTGGAGCGATGTAATTCTGCTGTCTTTAATCAATGCATTTGATGTGAAGAAGGATGGAAAGTTGGTTGACTGGTTTGCCTCTTTTGGGAAGTTTCATTCGCCAGAACGTGGCCATTTCTGAGCAGGATTAAGAAGAATGATCATTATTATGTATAGACCACTGATATAATATTGCTGCCTAACTATTTGGAAAGCTTGGTTCATGCTTAAAAGGACTGATTATCAATAGCAATTCATGCCAGAAAAGGTGGTATTCATTGACTTGCTATCCTCTATTCTTAAAATAATGTTTGGGGTTGTATCAGAAAGCTTTAGCTGCATACCCATGCAATAGTTCTAAAGTGATATAAGCTAGCTCCAAGTCATGCTGAGTTTTAAAATATAGTTAACCTAATATTATGTGCTGAATTGACAAGCCTTGAACCTAGAATCAGAAGGTTAACAGATGAACTGAATAGCATTTATGTTGGCAAGTTCAACATAAAAGTGGAACCTTTGATTAGCACAAGAGAAAGCAAAGTTTAATACTTGTGACTGGCCACTTTAAACAAGTGAATCGGATCTTACATAATTTTTCACCCCAAAGGGTTATAAATTGATTGATTTGTGCAGTCAGCCATATCAGAAAACCAGCTGGACCTTTGAATTCTCTCAATCCCCTTTGTTTTATAATTAAAACTGCAGGTTATATATTGTATTGAATAACTCTAAAAGCAACTGGGGAGGAAGGTGAATTGAACAAAAGGCTGCAAAGCACTTTGCAGCTATTTGGTTCTATGATTGCTTCAAAGAAATTCCTTGCTTTAGTGAGAAACTAGGTTATATATTCCAGTTTCCAAAGGTAATTGAATCAAAAAATACTTTAATGCTGTACAAAACCTACTCTGACCATTTTACCTAGAGAAAAATTAAACAAATAAATCAGTGATTTCCCATGTTTTCCTCCACAGACCACTTAAAAATGTATTTTGTTTATTTCCCGACAACAGTGAAGATGCTTTCATGAGTTCTTTGTTATTGTAGTGGCACAAAACTATCACAGGTTTATTGTACTGAGAATTGGTATGCATCCTAATGTTAAGGGTTCAGATGCAAATTCTCTTCTGATTTGTACTTTATAATTGGCCTTACACCTTAGCACTAAATATGTAGGATTCACATCCCCTACATGGGATCCATATAGTATCTTCTATATACTGAGTCAAATTCTGCTTTGCAAAACAGCATATGGTTTTGTTCCTTTTTAAAAAATAATAATATAAAAAGTTATTTATTTTGGATCATACCTAGGTATTTCAAACTTTTCTTTCCTTTAGAGGCCAGATGTTAAGTATACATTACATTTTACAACTATTCTTAATTTTATTCCAATACGATGCAATACAAACATAATACCACACCATTCCACACCATACATATATCAGCATTGATTGATTAGATCATACTAATAATTGTTGAAAAATCTAGCTGATCCTCTCCTTTTACATTCTGTTTCATTTTTGTCCTACTCTATATTGTTCATGTAGAAGCTGCAGTGGATAACAACCTCCATTGTGTAAATGTTCCTTTTTTTATTTCCTAAGGAACTTTTCATGTAAAGGTAGAGATGTATGAAACTGAAGTTATTTGTGTGTGTGTGTGTGTGTGTGTGTGTGTGTGTGTGTGTGTGTGTCTGTCTGTCTGTCTGTCTGTCTGTCTGTCTGTCTGTCTGTCTATCTATCTATCTATCTATCTATCTATCTATCTATCTATCTATCTATCTATCTATCTATCTATATATCTCCTGTTCTAAGATAAATGTTATTAATTATTAAACTACCAAGTTAAGGATAATTTTCATTTTATCATTGCATCTTTTGTCTTCTTTTAAGGAGGCTTCCTTTCATAACTACCCCATTATAAGGGTTTTGTTGTGGATGGCATTTTCAGAGAAAATAATAATCCCAGAATACAATATAATCTTATATATAATGAAATCTTATATATCTCAGTTCATTTAGGCTTATGACAAATTTTACCCTTCTCTTCTGCAGCTTCTATATATTCTTGCAAAACCACTAAATGGATACACTATTTTTTGAGGGGGAGGGGGCTCTAATCTCTTTGCTAGCTTGTGAAATGTTCCGGTTGGAGAAGTTGTATTTGATATTTGTTAAGATGGAACCTCAGGCTGGTTCAATGTATTATTGATGAAGAATCTGGAGCACTCCAGAAACAATATTGCTTGGAGATACTGGGTTAGTGTGAAGTCCAGCAACATCTAAAATTCTTCCCTATTCCTGCAATATTCCTTTAATATTTCAAGGTGATTGCACTTTCTAACTATCACAACAATATTGATTAGAAAGTAAAGAAAAATCTTGGATATTTATAATACTTCCTTTGCTTTCATGATGACTCTGTTCTCTATTCTCTTATGAACAATCTTTCTTGCACAGCAGATGGAGACAGAATAGTAGGAGAATAGAATAGGAAAAGAAGAATTGGCCTACTAAGTTATTAAAACAGAACAATCCTTTTAAAACTCTACATGATAAACGAATCCCTTAGTGAAATTTATGATTAACTATGGGGATGTGTAATAATCAAATAAACAAGAAAGAATTCAACCACCCCACACTTAGTCTCTTTCATGCAGTAGTTGCTTTTCCAACAAGCTACTAAGCAATACAATTCAGAATTTTATTCTTACACCAAAAGCCATCAGATAGATAAGCTCTTACAAACAGCAAAGGAAGAGTTATTGAATTACCAGTACAGAGCAAAGGATGCAAATGGGTAGGAATTAAATTATTCTCAAATGTCACTCAGCAGTTGATATAAAAGGTAATCAAGGAAAGGTACAATACAGGTAGTCCTCAACAATCAACAGTTCATTTAGTGCAGGGGTCTCCAACCTTTGCAACTTTAAGTCTGAAGTTGCAAAGGTTGGAGACCCCTGATTTAGTGAATGTTTGAAGTTACAACAGCATTGAAAAAAGAGACATGGGACCATTTTTCATACTTCCAACTGTTGCAACATCCCCATGTAAAAAATTCAAATGCTAGATAACTGACTCATATTTATGACAGTTGCAGTGTCTCACCTGTTGCATCCTTCTGAGAAACAAAGACAATAGGGAAGACTCATTTAACAGGCATGTTACTAACTTAATTGAGGTGATTCACTTAACAACTCTGTGAAGAAAGGTTGTAAAATAGAGCAAATTCCCTTAATAATTGCCTCGCTTAGCAAATGAAATTTTGGGCTCTGTTGTTAGTTAGTTTAGTTAGTTAGTTAGTTTATTGGTTTTTTAATACCGCCCTACTCCTGAAGGACTCAGGGCGGTGTATAGCCAGAATAAAAATAAATATACAAAAGTTAAAAAGCTTTTTAAAAAACATATTAAACCTTGTGGTTGTATGTCAAGGTCTATCTGTACAGTAATAAGGGCATAATGTTTCCAATCTACAGCATTGATATAATATACAAAGACAAAAACTATGGTATACCTTAAATCTATAGCAGCAACTTTATTGTCTAATATTCTTCACATTTCCCAATATATACTTCTAATATTATTGGTGCTTTACTGATTGTGGGGAAAAAACAACAGCTAAATTTAGATGCTAGACTGCTTTTCTTAAACACTCTAGCCAAGTCCAATTAAATATTCTGCTGACATATAGCAAAAGCGCTTGCGGTAGTGTCAATATTCAAATGCTGGCTCCATTTCAGTTTTGAAAAGAAAAGCCCCAATAATCCGAAGTGTTGATGGAATTCTGGATTGACAATTTATTGAATATGAAAGAGGAACATGCAGTAACAGAATATTTATCTCCCTATGACAAGCAGGAATGCCAACAGACCCAATTTGCATACACAAGTTTTCAGAATTATCACTAAGATTCAGATAGTGAAATATATATATATATTAAAAAGCTTGCTCATAAGGAACACACTAAATGTGATTGGGGAATTATTGCTTCTTTTTGTCATCATTTAGAACAGGGGTCTCCAACCTTTGCAACTTTAAGTCTGAAGGACTTCAGTAGCCAGCAAAGCTGGCTGGAGAATTCTGGGAGCTGAAGTCCTTCAGACTTAAAGTTGCAAAGGTTGGGGACCCCTGATTTAGAAAGCAACTCTCCCACTTACAAGTTTACTACATCCACATAATTCTCTCTCTCCCTACTATGTGCTATTCTCTCCAGCTTTAGTTCCTCTTCCTCATCTAACTGTTGAGAATCAATTCAAAGTAGAAAGCATTATTTTTAGATTCAGTTTCTTTTCCCAGGGAAATATAACACCAGGTACAAGGAGAGCTTTGTTAGTCTTGGAACTGTGTTCTTTTGGACAAGAAGTTGTTAGAAAGATGCCTCATGGGGAAAAAAAAGCATAGACGACATCTGTAATTTAGACTGAAACTTTATGCTGTCCCTCTTCTGAAAAGCAGTAAATGATCAGGTTGAGCAAGATATTGATTTATATCCTGAAACTGCTGCTGTGGAGATTTGATCTGCAACTTTAGGTACAAGCAAGTTTGAAGTTCAGATGATTCAATGAATAAATATGAAGATATCATCCCACTGATAAATATAATTGCATTTATTTATGACACAGAGTTTAATATATTTGCAGCAAAACACAACCCCCTGCTTTCAAACTTTCTTGCCAATTCAATTAAAAAAAATTAGCGTGTGTTTATACAATGAAAATGTTGGTTAATGTTCTTACATTTCAGAATCTAAACATCTGAGCTATGTTACCATAGATGTACACAATAAAAAAAAACCCACACACACATATACGGCATATTTCTCCAATTAATTTAAATGCTACAAAAAAGACATTTATACTTTGGCCTGAGTTTCTTACACATAATATGCAAATGCTACAAATTGTAAAATGATATGTTTTTTTTCTATGAAATCAACCATCAAAATTTCATGGTGATTTTTAAATGGAAAGCAACAGTGAGAAGTTCACAATTTCTTTGTTTACAATTGTTTCTTGCAGCACACTTTTGTGCTGAGAATGAAATATTCTAATTGTGTTAAGATATTTTGTTTGCTTTCTGCAACTCTGATATAAAGACGCTTCTTAGAGCAACTAAAATTAAATCATGTATATCAGTTTATTTGTGATAAAAGTGGTTTTCTTCGGTGTCATAGAAATTTGGAAATGATTTCCTCCTCCATTAGATTAAAACATGTCAGCATAACTTCTTATTTACTGTCACTAATGTTAATGTTAGAAGACCAGACTTATATTAATGTTAGAAGAGCAGATGTATACTACAGCAGGGGTATTTGCTGGCTGGAGAATTTTGGAGCTGAAGTCCTTCAGACTTAAAGTTGCAAAGGTTGGAGATCCCTGTACTACAGAACAGAAATCAAAATTCAAACACACATTTAGATCATTCAGAATGGATATAAAAATATAAAAAATAGGAAAGGAATAAAATGCACTCTTGACATCCCGTCTGGACTATGGAAACGCTCTCTACATGGGGCTCCCCTTGAGGTGCACCCGAAGACTACAGCTAGTGCAGAATGCGGCCGTGCGGGGGATCTTGGGAGCCTCACGGCATTCCCATATAACACTTCTCCTGTGCGAGCTGCACTGGCTGCCTGTGGTTTTTCGGATGCGCTTCAAGGTGTTGATTATCATCTTTAAAGCGCTCCATGGCACGGGTCCTAGTTATTTGTGAGACCGCCTCCTACCCCACACATCCCTTTGACCGATCCGCTCCCACAGAGAGGGCCTTCTCCGGGTCCCTACGGCTGGGCAATGCTGGCTCGCGATGCCCAGGGGAAGAGCCTTCTCTGTGGTGGGCCCTGCCCTCTGGAACGAGCTACCCCCTGATCTTAGAAACATCACGGACCTGCGCCTCTTCCGCCAACACCTAAAGACTCACTTCTTTCACCTAGCTGGCCTGGCCTAACTTCCGAGACTATATCATCGACTGATTTTAAATTAAATTAAGTGAATAAGGGGTTTTAAATTGATTTTAGCACAGGTATTAACTAATTTAATAGGATTTTATTGATTTTATGATGTATTTATTCTTTGTGTTGTCTTTTTCGTGTTTTAATTTCCTGTGCACTGCCCCGAGTCCCTTCTGGGAGAGTAGCGCGGTATATAAGTCCAATAAAATAAAATAAAATCAAAATAAAATCAAAATATTTTTTACATATTAGGAAAACTTGCTAAATAAGTGCTTCTCTGACCTATATTAACTCCCTTATTTCTGAATGTTGAGTTGATAATTTAGTCTATTAAACAAGAATATTTTAGGAGGAAAATCTACACAAAATGGCATACCATTTTACCCAGTTAATAGTAATAACAATGGGAGTTTTAGTAGTATATAGGTTTCCCCCCCCCCCCCACACACACATTTTATGGCATTTCTACAATCTGTTCTGAGCAGGTACGGATGGTATATAAATACTCTAAATTAATAACAATAGAGAAATTCAGATTTCACTTTTGCGATTATTTTTTTTACATATTGGTGTATCAGTTTTCAGAAACCTTCTGCTTAAGTAACTGCATAGCCTTCAGTTGTAATTAGAAAGGTGGGGGTGGGGGAGAAGTACATTAGGTGCACTTTGTTGCCATGGCATGAAATTCATTTGCTGCAAAGCCTATATTTGCTAATTTTATCTAAAACCCAGACAACTTTCTGTTTAGGCTGCTATTGTGGTCAAATGCAAAGAATGTAATTGCCTATTTTGATTTTATTAGCAGCATCAGTCTCTAAGGATCTCTAAATGTCAGCAATCAGCGGTGCTTAACTACAATGGTCTCCTGGGATAAAAACAGACAGATGTCACTGAACACGGATATCTGTAATTTAAACAAACACGCAATCTGCTGTTAAAGAGGTACAGTAGCTACATCATTTCCAATTTGTCTGACTGCATGTTTATGGTGCATAAATGGGGTTATCTGGGCCCAACCGGAAACCAGGAAACCATTATAGGATCAGACCTTGAGCTCTCTTGGCTGAAGTGTCTGAAGATAAAAGATAAAAAGAGAAGAGGGGAATCACATACATGTTCTATTCCCAGGAGAGTATATATAGTAGGTTTAAGCTCTGAAAGGTTTCCCTATATCCAAAGTATGATTTTCTCTTCTTCAACCTCCTGCACTCATGTTCCTTCCCACAAAGTCTCCCCCACCACTTTCAAGATGGCTGCCTGAAACACTTTCTCCATATGGTCTTATGCTTATGTCCAACTATGATATACAAATGCCTAACTAAACATTTTTGCAGCCCGTAACTTCATAATATCACCTTAATGTCCAACCTCAGCTGTGACAGTCTAAAAATTGTCTTTGGATAGGCAAATGTTTAAAAAGCGATTGCCTCCTTTCTTCTGGCAGATACATACAACGTATGACATCTTGATGGTGATTTTGGAGTTGAGTTGGCTCCAACTACAGTTGGCTGCATCAGATTGAATAGATATTGTTTTAGGCTGCTGTAAAGATTGTCCTGTAAGTGTAGCTGCCTGTGTAATGGGTTACAAGGCATTACATTATTTATATATATATATATCCCAGTAAGGGTATGGCTAGCTGATGAGAGCTAAAAAGCTCGAAATAGACCTAATCTAGTCTCCCTGATTTATTTATTGATCAGCTCAAAAACCTAACACACATATAAAAAAAAGTACACAACGGAACTCATAGCTTTCTGTCTAGATCAATGATGGCTAACCATTTTTGGCGTGCATGCCAAAAGCAGGGGAAGCGTAGGGGGGTTGTGCTTGGGCGTGCCACACCCATAATGCTATCTGCATGACCCTGTGCTTTTGGTGTGCTTTTTTTTCACCCTCCCCAGGCTCCAGAGGCTTTCTAGGAGCCTGGGGAGGGTGAAAACAGCCTCCCCTCCAACCTCCAGAGGCTTCAGGAGCTTCCCTGAAGTTTTCAGAGGGCAAAAAACAGACTCAAAAGAAGGCCTCACTCATCTGGCCAGCGCACACATTATTTTATTATTTATTATTTATTATTTATTTAAATTTGTAAACCGCTCCCTCTCTCCACAGGGACTCGGGGCGGTGCACAGGGAAAATAAAAACAATAAATATACAACCATAGCATAAAAATGAACTAAATCTAATACCTGTGCTAAAAATCCCATTAA
Source organism: Rhabdophis nuchalis (assembly GCA_039707465.1). Taxonomy (NCBI): domain Eukaryota; kingdom Metazoa; phylum Chordata; class Lepidosauria; order Squamata; family Natricidae; genus Rhabdophis; species Rhabdophis nuchalis. The sequence goes on from CM077648.1 coordinate 81,604,446, forward strand.
ACACTAAAATACCCTATAATTAAATAAAAACCCCATAGCAGAGAGACTACCCTAGGCCGGCCAAGCAGAAAAGATATGTTTTTAATTTCGGGCGGAAGGAGCGGAGGTGCGTGCTGGAGCTGACAGGGCAATGCCTCGCATGCCCTAAGAAATGGTTCTGCGTGCCACCTGTGGCACCCGTGCCATAGGTTCACCATCACAGGTCTAGATGGTCTCTGGTGATGAGCCGAAAGGCAGAAAAGGAAAGCAGTATGCTTCCTCCCTTAATTGGGGCTTAACATGGTGTTGTGACACAAGCATATGTATGTATGTATGTGTGTATATATATATGTACATACACACACACACACACACACACATATATATGTATGCTTTCGTAGATTTTCACGGGTGTAGGTATGCTGGCATTGCTTGCTTCGGGTATTTTCCCGTATAAAAGGCATGGAAATGTTATTGCAACGTTTCGACAAGATCTCACTTGTCATCGTCAGGCTTTGACAAATCTACCAGTCATGATGCAGCTGCACAGCCAATCAACCCACTCACAACAATAGTCAGCACTCCACCCCCCCCCCACACCAAGATTTAAAGAGGGGCGATGCCTCCGCAGTCACAGTCACAGACAGAAGCCTGCCTGATGATGACAAGTGAGATCTTGTCGAAACGTTGCAATAACATTTCTATGCCTTATACACGGGAAAATCCCCGAAGCCAGCAATACCAGTATACCTACACCCGTGAAAATCTAAGAAAACATATATATATATATATGGGACCTATTCAGGGAAGAGGGCTAGATGTACTTTTAAGCACATTCAGAGTGAGAGGTCTGGTCTTTATAATCAGAAAGTGGGTGCTTCAGTCCCTCTAAATCAGCGGTCTCCAACCTTTGCAACTTTAAGTCTGAAGGACTTCAGCTCCCAGACGTCTCCAGCCAGCTTTGCTGGCTGGAGACGTCTGGGAGCTGAAGTCCTTCAGACTTAAAGTTGCAATGGTTGGAGACCCCTGCTCTAAATCAAGAAAGAAAACCAGGTTCTGCCAGGAATATGTTATTTCTTCTAACTCTAACAAACACAATACAGCAGGGGTGTCAAACTGGCCACCCAAAGTCCGGATGTGTCATGTGTAGGCCATGACCACCCCTGCTCCGTGAAGGGGAAAAAACATTGCAAAATGTCACATTACGGCAACATGATGCTGCAAGTTTAATACCCGTGTAATACAGGCATCAGATTTCTTCCAACTAACACTAGAATCAGAAGCCCTGATGGTGAAGATTTAAGGGCACCAAGTTTTCTACAAGAACAAGAAAAGGACCAAAGAAGAAATATAGCAACCACCAATTATAAAAGATCAACCTATTTGCTTCTGACCTTGCCTGATCAAGCCTTCATAACAGGTTTCCTTCTGCTTCTGTTGACAAGGAGTTTTGCTTGGCAGCACTTTTTTACTGTTTTTACTCTTTTAATGGGAAAGAGTGGGTGGGCTAGTTTTCATGTTCCAAGAGTTATGCCCAGGTGTTGCCAGCATTGTCTTTTCCCTGAAGTGTGTTTTGCTTAGAGATATGTGGGTGATGAAGTTGATAAAAGTTCTATTGATTTCCCTTTTTAGACCACGTGGCATGTTGCTGGCATGGTAGAAAAGCATGGGACAATGGGATGGGCAGATGGAAAGGAAATAGAAGTGGTGCTCAGAATTTTTCCAATACACTGTTCACTTGTCACCTAGGCTATTTCTGGAAAAGAACTGATGACCATCCAGAACATTGGTCAACCTGTATCCAAAAATCTGTCTTACAGGTTGGTTGATGGAGACAATGAAGAGAAACTGCCCAGTGGTCTGGGAGACATCGATCCCACTTCATTCAGCATCCCTATTCTCTTCTATTTTTGAAAGTCAATGTTTTTGACAACATTATTAGGCCATGTCCAACTCGAGTTACAAGCCACCAACATAGAGAATTTCACACTACTGATATAGTGGCAATCAGGCTATTTAAAAGCTAGCTAGAATCCCCACATCAAGTTCTTGCCTTTAGTCATCAAAACCCACCACATCCTATGTTAAGAACAGTGTTTTTCTACCATTAAGTGATACTGGACAGGAGGAGAAATAGAGGAATTTGTGACTGACTGACACCAATTATATATCACATTAAAAGGTCAGCACTCATCACAGACAAAATAAAACTGCCTTTTGATTAACTATAAGGTAGTGCTTCTCAAATAGTGGGGCGCCCCCCCCAGGGGGGGCGCGAGGCTCCATAAAGGGGGGCGCATTTGACCTCGGCAAACACTGTCATAACAAGCTAAGCCCTGTGTTTATGTCTCTGTATCCAATCAGATGCTCGCATCTGATTGGCTGTCCAAAACCCTTGTGACACGAGCCTTTAGTGTGGGACGTCCGTCCACACTTACTTTGTTGCCCGACGGGTGTGCGCCCAATTAATATTCAAATGACTGACAAGGACCTTCTCCTGTGAAACATAACACTGCCCCAATTAATCAAACTTGCTAAAGAAATCGGGCTACCGCTGCTGACAAATGATACTATTTACAGTCGCGCGGGGGGCGCGAAATGTTTTCTTCTTCCTAGGGGGGCATGACAGAAAATAATTGAGAAGCACTGCTATAAGGGGTGTCAGACTGGTGGTCTGTGTGGGCCAGATGCATCATAACTATGCCATGCCCACCCTCGCTCTGAAAAGGCAAAAAAAAATATTGTGATATGTCACAATATGCCCCATGATGTGATTCAGTTTGACACCCATGCTATACACCATCAATTTTTTCCAAAAAGCCGGGCTGGCATAAAAATGAATTTTAAATTCTGAATTTTAAATTAATTTTAATCAGGGTTGTTTGGTTTTTTAATTTTCAGGCCCAATTGTTTAATATGTTTTTTTAAAAAACTTTTTAAACTTTTATATATCTGTTTTACTTTGGCTGTACACCGCCCTGAGTCCTTTGGGAGTAGGGCGGTATAAAAAACTAATAAAACCTAAACCTAAAAATCATTTTTTTATTCCTAGTAACTACATATTTCCGCAAGGGAGAAGGGTGGTATACAAATTTTATAAACTATAAACTATAAATTATTTTTCCCTCTACATCACACTGTCCCCAATGTTGTCTTTCAGTATTTGCAATAGTTCACTCATTGCCACTGTAAATGAGTCTTTCCACCTTACTGGTCTTCTGCTTTTTCTTCTCCCATTTCTTTTCCAAATTATTTTAGCATACTTTTCTGCCATTACAAAGTTGGGAGGAAAGGATGGTCATTTGACTCTGAAGAATAGCTCTACCTATACCAATCTGGGCTGCAAAACTGCAGACACCTGAATTTCCTGACTTTCTAGTGACTATATTTTTGCAGTCCAGACCTGTTATGCTCACTCTTTCTCCCCCTCTTCCTTCACAAGAAAGGAGAAAAAAAACCAAGCCCAAAAGGCCCAGTACTCTTCAACATCTTCATCAATGATTTGGATGAGGGGATAAATGGGGAACTCATCAAATTTGCAGAGGACACCAAGCTGGCAGGAATAGCCAACACTCTGGAAGATAGGCTTAAGCTACAGAAGGATCTTGAGAAACTTGAACATTGGGCACTATCTAATAAAATGAAATTCAATTGTGAAAAAAGTAAGGTTCTACATTTAGGAAAGAAAAACAAAATGCACAGGTATAGTATAGGTGGTACCTTGCTCAATAGTAGCAACTGTGAGAGGGTTCTTGGAGTCCTAGTGAACAACCATTTAAATATGAGCCAGCAGTGTGCAGCAGCTGCCAAAAAAGCCAACACAGTTCTAGGCTGCATAAACTGAGGGATAGAATCTAGATCACGTGAAGTGTTAATGCCACTGTATAATGCCTTGGTAAGGCCACACTTGGAATACTGCATACAATTTTGGTCACCACGATGTAGAAAAGATGTGGAGACTCTGGAAAGAGTGCAGAGAAGAGCAACCAAGATGATTAGGGGACTGGAGACTAAAACATATGAAGAACGGTTGCAGGAGCTGGGTATGTCTAGTTTGATGAAGAGAAGGACCAGGGGAGACATGATAGCAGTGTTCCGATATCTCAGAGGGTGCCACAAAGAAGAGGGAGTCAAACTATTCTCCAAGGCACCTGGAGGCAGGACAAGAAGCAATGGGTGGAAACTAATCAAGGAGAGAAGCAACTTAGAACTAAGAAGAAATTTCCTGACAGTCAGAACAATTAACCTCTGGAACAGCTTGCCTCCAGAAGTTGTGAATGCCCCAACCCTGGAATTCTTTAAGAAGATATTAGATAGCCATTTGGGATGCCACGAGACAGATCTTGTTTGGGAGGAGTTTGACTCCGTTGCTTCCGAGGATATGGACAGGTTACGTGGGCTACTGCGAGCCACCACATGTTTATTGGACCCGTGTCCCTCCTGGCTTGTACTGGCATCCTGGGAGGTGACACGAGGCTGGCTCCAAGAGGTTGTCAACGCATCCTTAAGTGAGGGTTCCTTGCCTGCTTCCCTAAAAGAAGCGATGGTGAGGCCCCTCCTTAAGAAGCCCTCTTTGGATTCAGCTCTATTAAATAACTATCGTCCAGTCTCCAACCTTCCCTTTCTGGCGAAGGTTGTTGAGAGTGTGGTGGCGCAACAGTTTCCCCGTCACCTGGAGGAAGTTGATTATCTAGACCCGCGCCAGTCCGGCTTTCGGCCCGGGCATAGCACCGAGACGGCATTGGTCGCATTGGTGGATGATCTCTGGAGGGCCAGAGATGGGGGGTGCTCCTCCATCCTGGTCCTATTAGACCTCTCAGCGGCTTTCGATACCATCGACCATGGTATCCTATTGCATCGGCTGGGGGGGTTGGGGGTGGGAGGCACCGTTTTGCGGTGGTTCTCCTCCTACCTCTCTGGCCGATCGCAATTTGTGTTGGCAGGAGAGCAGAGGTCGACCCCGAGACCCCTCACATGCGGGGTGCCTCAGGGGTCGGTCCTCTCGCCTCTCCTGTTTAATGCATACATGAAGCCTCTGGGTGAGATCATCCGTGGTTTTGGGGTAGAGTACCACCTTTACGCTGACGACACCCAGCTGTATATATCTACCCCAAACCACCCCAATGATGCCGTAGCGGTGATGTGCCAGTGCCTGGAAGCCGTGCGGATCTGGATGGGAAGTGATGGACTCAGGCTCAACCCGACCAAGACCGAGTGGCTGTGGTTTCCGGCTGCCCGTTTCAACCAGCTCACTCCAACGCTGGCCATAGGGGGCGAACATCTTGCCCCTGTGGATGGGGCGCGCAATTTGGGTGTCCTCCTGGATACCCGGCTGTCTATGGAAGATCAAGTGACAGCCGTGGCCAGGAGGGCGTTTTACCAGGTTCGCCTGGTTCGCCAATTGCGCCCCCTATTGGATCGGGACGCCCTTCGCACAGTCACTCACGCGCTCGTGACATCCCGACTGGACTATTGTAACTCTCTCTACATGGGGCTTCCCTTGAGGTGCACCCGGAGACTTCAGCTAGTCCAGAACGCAGCCGCGCGAGCAATTATGGGTACCACAAGGTATACCCATGTAACACCGCTCCTGCGCGAGCTGCACTGGCTGCCTGTTGTCTTCCGGGTGCGCTTCAAGGTATTAATTATCATCTTTAAAGCGCTCCATGGCTCGGGACCTAGCTATCTGCGGGATCGGATCCTGCCTCATACATCCTCACGGCCGATTCGCTCCCACAGAGAGGGACTTCTCCGGGTGCCGTCCACTAGACTCTGTCAGCGGGCGACACCCAGGGGAAGGGCTCTCTCTGTGGCGGGCCCAGCCCTCTGGAACGACCTCCCCCCCGACATTAGGACCACCACGGACCTCCGCTCCTTCCGTCTTAAACTAAAGACACACTTCTTCTGCCTTGCCGGCCTGGGATAGTTACTCCTCTGTTTTTGGGTTTATTGGGGATTTTTAGTTTAGTTAGTTTTAATGGGTATTTTAGCGCAGGTATTGTTTAATTTATTTTTAATATGAAATGTTGTATATAGTTATTGTTTTTATCCTCCCTGTGCACCGCCCCGAGTCCCTGTGGGGAGAGGGTGCGGTTTATAAGTATTATTATTATTATTATTATTATTATTATTATTATTATTATTATTATTATTATTATTATTATTATTATTATTATTATTATTATTATTATTATTATTATTATTATTATTATTATTATTATAAGGTTCCTTCCCACGCAGGGGGTTGGACTAGAAGACCTACAAGGTCCCTTCCAACTCTGCTATTGTATTGTATTGTAAAAAGAGAATGGCCAACATAAAAGATCACCACGAAAGCTTCCAGGCCCTGCAAATCTCTTTTTCAAGGAGTTATGCTGCTGCTAGCTATTGTGGTGATTGCTCACTAGAGAGCAGCACCTGAGGAAGAGGTGATAACAGAAGGAGAAGGAATGATAAAAGTTCTTCCTTCAGTTTTTCCCCTTGAAAAGGTCTTCACAGAGCCTGGGAAAGTACAGAATTTGCAAAATGTTATCAGTTTCAAGCATCTTGACAGTTCTCCTTTATTTTCCCTTTTCTATGAATAAAAACAGTTTCTCAGCATCTTCAAAAGTATTGTTTGCTAATCAATATTTTTATTTGAAAAGCTACAGTGCAGCATGGCTTTGTTTTATTCTTATAGAATATCAATATAAATGGTAATAAAAATAGAGAAAATAACAATTGCAAATCAAACTACTAGATGTTTTTGCAGTAATAACATTATCTAGATTTTCTTTTATTTTGGCTCATATTGATTTAGCAACTTGTGTTAATGTCACATGAGATACAGTTTAATAGACAGGCTAATGCAGGGGTGGGCAAACTTTGCAACTTTAAGTCTGAAGGACTTCAGCTCCCAGACTTCTCCAGCCAGCTTTGCTTAACCCCTGGGCTAATGTATTATAGTGGGATTTCAGTTTCCTTTTATTGCTCTATGTTCACTGAAATCCTTCTTTTAGGTTGGGAAGTAAAACATGTTCAGGAGGGCCAGCCAATGTGATGTTGTGCTAGCAAAAAAAACCTATTGCGCACATAGCAACAATGTTTCAGCAGTAGTGAAAACATGAGGGCATTTTACTGAGTTGCAAAATTCAGGCACAGCTACCTAGAATTGTTGTTGATGGTAGTGGTGATGGTGAACCTTACTGCATTAGGCAAATATTATTTCACAAATCCTTCCTGTTCAATATGATTGTGCTCCAAACATGTTGATTTTAAAGGGATGGTCTCACAGTTGACAAAGTAGCAATGGAAACCTTATATCTATAAAGGTTAATGGTTCGCAGCCTAAAGGATTATATTACAAAATTAGCAACAAAACAGTGTAGTTTGATGGCAACTTCTACAAACTGCTGCATTTATTACTTTTGGAAAAGGCAGGTTGCCTGGTGGACACCTCACTCAGTTAAAATATAGTGGATTCTGCTTATATTTTCACTAATATATCCTTTATCCAGCTGGGTTTCTCATGCTATTCCATTTGCTAAGAATTAAAAGTCCCATATACTTTATTTTTTACTTTTAAACCCCAAAATATAATTTTCCAGTCACATTCCTTCTGTTTCTACTTTTACCGGAAGCATTTTCATTTAATTCTGGGAGTTGAAGTCCACCAGTCTTAAAAGAGCCAACTTTGCAGACTCCTGATCTAGGTCATGGTTGTCCCAGAGGTGTTTTTCAAAAGGCAACTGGATTTTCTTAGTTCTGGCAGAACTGAAGTCAGAACAGGAGTCAAAACGGAAGAAGCTTCCTGGATGAGAAGTGAAATGCCTTCAGTGAAAAAAACAAAGGAAGTTTGTTTCAACTCTGGGAGTTGAAGTCCACCAGTCTTAAAAGAGCCAACTTTGCAGACCCCTGACCTAGATGAATGAGAATTTCTATTGACGTTTAAATGATGGGAAATCATCTTGCATGGAGTATCTATATAAATAAAAATGTAAAATAGTTTGTACGAATCCACTAATCTCAAAAACTACTGGGCCGATTTACACCAAACTTTCACACAATGTAGACAAGGACTTCCGATAATAGAATAGCTAATCATTTTGTGCCTAGCATGCGTCTGTTGTGTACAAATCACACACAAAAAATGTACCCACTGAAATGTGTGTTAACATCCCTGTAGCCACGCCCATCAAACTGCTTTTCAACTGTCAGTGTTGGAAGAGGCCTCATACGGCGGCCTCTTGGGGCCAAAAAGGCACAGAGGATAGCAAACTCCCAGGTGGCCCATAGAGGGGGGGGGGTGAAATTCTGCTCAGGACTGTTCTCTGAGGTAAAAAAACGGAGGCAGGCAGCTGCTTTAAACTGTTTAATACGAACTGAACCAAACTGTAACAAAGCATCACCCATCTGACAGCAAATACAGTTTAATGAAAAGAAGGACTAGGGAAGACATGATAGCAGCCTTCCAATATCTCAGGGGTTCCCCCAAAGAAGAGGGAGTCAAGCTATTCACCAAGGCACCTGAAGGCAGAACAAGAAGCAATGGGTGGAAACTAATCAAGGAGAGAAGCAACCTAGAACTGAGGGCAAATTTCCTGGCAGTGAGAACTATTAACCAGTGGAACATCTTGCCACCAGAAGTTATGGATGCCCCAACACTGAAGAGAGAAGAGACTGGAAAACCATTTGTCTGAAAGGGCATAGGGTCTCCTGCTTGAGCAGCGGGGTTGGACTAGATGACCTACAAGGTCCCTTCCAACTCTGCTATTGTATTATTGTATTACAGTAGGTAGGTAGATAGGGGAATAGAGAGACAGGGAGAAATACAGTTTAATAAAAGAGGGACTAGGGGAGACAGGATAGCAGCCTTCCAATATCTCAGGGGTTGCCACAAAGAAGAGGGAGTCAAGCTATTCTCCAAGGCACCTGAGGGCAGGACAAGAAGCAATGGGTGGAAACTAATCAAGGAGAGAAGCAACTTAGAACTGAGGAGAAATTTCCTGACAGTTAGAACAATTAATCAGTGGAACAACTTGCCTCCAGAAGTTGTGAATGCCCCAACACTGGAAGTCTTCAAGAAGATGTTGGATAGCCATTAGTCTGAAATGGTATAGGGCAGTGATGGCTAACCTTTTTTGGCTCACGTGCCAATAGCAGGGGGAGTGCAGGGGCGATGTGCACAGGTGTGCCACATCCATAATGCTATGTGCATGACCCCCTGCATTTGGCATGCTTTTTACGTCATCCCCAGGCTCCAGAGGGTTTATAGGAGCCTGGGGAGGGTGAAAACAGCCTTCCCCCACCTCCAGAGGGCAAAGAATGGCCTCAAAGAAGGCCTAAATCAGCTGGCCAGGGCACACATACAAACTGAAGCTGACAGGGCAATGCCTCGAGTGGCCTAAGAAATGGTTCCGTGTGCCACCTGTGGTACCCGTGCCATAGGTTCACCATCATGGGTATAGGGCTTCCTGCCTAGCAGGGAGTTGGACTAGATGACCCCCAAGGGATAGATAGAAAGGCAGAAATAAGGTAGGTAGGTAGGTAGGTAGGTAGGTAGGTAGGTGGATAGATAGATAGATAGATAGATAGATAGATAGATAGAAAGAAAGAAAGAAAGAAAGAAAGAAAGAAAGAAAGAAAGAAAGAAAGAGACAGTAGGTAGGTAGGTAGGTAGGTAGGTAGGTAGGTAGGTAGGTAGAGGGAGAAAGGAAGAAATATAGTAGGTAGGTAGGTAGGTAGGTAAATAGGTAGGGGGATGGATAGATAGATAGGGAGAAATACAGTAGATAGGTAGGTAGAGGGATAGACAGAGAGGGAGAAATACAGTAGGTAGGCAGGTAGGTGGATAGGGGGATAGATAGAGAGGGAGAAATACAGTAGGTAGGTAGGTGGAGGGAGAAAGCAAGAAATACAATAGGTAGGTAAGTAGAGGGATAGACAGAGAGGGAGAAATACGGTAGGTAGGTGTATAGATAGCAAGAAATACGGTAGGTAGGTAGGTAGAGGGATAGAGGGGGGGAAATACAGTAGGTAGGTAGGTAGATAGAGGGGGAAAGAAAGAAATACAGTAGGTAGGTAGAGGGATAGAGAGAGGGAGAAATACAGTAGGTAGGTAGGTAGAGGGATAGAGGGGGGAAATACAGTAGGTAGGTAGGTAGAGGGATAGAGGGGGGGAAATACAGTAGGTAGGTAGGTAGGTAGAGGGAAAAAGAAAGAAATACAATAGGTAGGTAGGTAGAGGGATAGACAGAGAAGGAGAAAGACAGTAGGTAGGCAGGTAGGTAGATAGGGGAATAGATAGAGAGGGAGAAATACAGTAGGTAGGTAGGTAGAGGGATAGAGGGAGGAAATACAGTAGGTAGGTAGGTAGATAGAGGGGAAAAGAAAGAAATACAGTAGGTAGGTAGGTAGAGGGATAGAGAGAGGGAGAAATACAGTAGGTAGGTAGGTAGAGGGATAGAGGGGGGAAATACAGTAGGTAGGTAGGTAGAGGGATAGAGGGGGGGGGAAATACAGTAGGTAGGTAGGTAGGTAGAGGGAAAAAGAAAGAAATACAATAGGTAGGTAGGTAGGTAGAGGGATAGACAGAGAAGGAGAAAGACAGTAGGTAGGCAGGTAGGTAGATAGGGGGATAGATAGAGAGGGAGAAATACAGTAGGTAGGTAGGTAGAGGGATAGAGGGAGGAAATACAGTAGGTAGGTAGGTAGATAGAGGGGAAAAGAAAGAAATACAGTAGGTAGGTAGGTAGAGGGATAGAGAGAGGGAGAAATACAGTAGGTAGGTAGGTAGAGGGATAGAGGGGGGAAATACAGTAGGTAGGTAGGTAGAGGGATAGAGGGGGGGAAATACAGTAGGTAGGTAGGTAGGTAGGTAGGTAGGTAGGTAGGTAGGTAGGTAGGTAGAGGGAAAAAGAAAGAAATACAATAGGTAGGTAGGTAGAGGGATAGACAGAGAGGGAGAAATACAGTAGGTAGGCAGGTAGGTAGATAGGGGGATAGATAGGGAGAAATATAGTAGGTAGGTATGTAGGTAGGTAGGTAGGTAGAGGGATAGAGAGGGGGAAATACAATAGGTAGGTAGGTAGGTAGGTAGGTAGGTAGGTAGGTAGGTAGGTAGGTAGGTAGAGGGAGAAAGAAAGAAATACAGTAGGTAGGTAGGTAGAGGGATAAATAGATAGATAGATAGATAGATAGATAGATAGATAGATAGATAGATAGATAGATAGATAGATAGATAGATAGATAGATAGATAGATAGAGAGAGAGAGAGAGAAATACAGTAGGTAGGTAGGTTGGGGCTTATATGGTGGTTGGGTGTATATGTGCAGGTGTAGATCTACACACAGATTGCTTGGCCATTTAACCAGACTGGGTCACAGCAACGCGTGGCCGGGTATAGCTAGTATAGAATAATAAGACAGATTATGCTTTCAGTGCAAAATAAAAGAAAGAAAGGTCTGCTTCGCCTACTCTCCTGCTATCTGAACTTAATTAAATTGCAAAAAAAAAAAGCTATTAGTATCATTAAAACAATAATTAAATACAATTCATGCTAATTGATTCTCTGAGGAATAAATACATTCAATTGTTATTTATTAAAATGAAAATACATTGTTAAAGTAATAACAGTTGTGTGATCATTAATTTATTATCCACACAAGTTGACATGACTGAATGCTTCCACGTTGCTTTCTTTACTGAAAAATAACTTTTTCCAAGGTATTTTTAACGTTTTTGCAATTTTTTCGATACATTAATATGTTCAATGGACATGCTTTAATTCAACTCCCATGCTATTACTAACATCCCACCTTTAAACCCCATCTATTCAACTGATACCAGCTGTGTTTTGGGCTGAGTTTTACAAACACATTTGCAAACATACAGATGCTACTGTCTATATTGATACTGTAAGCAAAAAAAAAGCCTGTTGTTATATAAAATAATAATCTGAACACATGTGTTATATTTATCAAGTATACCCTTTTAAAAAAATAATAATTCTTGCTTTGCTTTCTCCAGATGGGGTGTGTGCAGAAAGTGGAAAATGAAGCATGCTTTGCAAATATCTAATCTGGCAAATGTAGTTCAAGTCAGCAGGGCAGAAGGCACCTGACAATTAGCATGAATAAGTGCAAGGTAAATGCCTAACAATCGGCTTTAGGTTTTCTTTTTAACTGAATATTCAAATGCAGTGTACCATATGTTCTTATGTTACCTGATTTACAGGGACTACTTAAAAAAGAATATATAGCACATTATTATTATTATTGATTGTCGCATGGTCAGCCAGATGTTCAGACTGGGTTTGGCATTTTTGTTTACCTATCAAGTCCTTACCAGGGCTAAGCAAATCTGGATGCTTTACAGTATCATTATAGATATTATCACAGGATGGAAGTTGTCCCAAGCAAAGCCGCCTTATATCTATAAAGGTTAATGGTTCGCAGCCTAAAGGATTATATTACAAAATTGGCAACAAAACAGTGTCGTTTGATGGCAACTTCTACAAACTGCTGCATTTATTGCTTTTGGAGAAGGCAAGTTGTCTGGTGGGCACCTCACTCAGTTAAAATATAGTGGATTCTGCTTATATTTTCACTAATATATCATTTATCCAGCTGGGTTTCTCATGCTGTTCCATTTGCTAAGAAAGCCCCATATTCTTTATTTTTTATTTTTAAACCCCAAAATATGATTTTCCAGTCACATTCCTTCTGTTTCTACTTTTACTGGAAGCATTTTCATTTAAATGGCATCCCAGAGGTGTTTTTCAAAAGGCAACTGGATTTTCTTAGTTCTGGCAGAACTGAAGTCAGAAGTCAGAACAGGAGTCAAAACTGAAGAAGCTTCCTGGATGAGAAGTGAAATGCCTTCAGTGAAAAAAACAAAGGAAGTTCAGTTGCCTTTTGAAAAACACCTTTGGGACAACCATGACCTGGATGAATGAGAATGAAAAGCCGCCTTCTGAAATTAACTAATGGCAAATTTGTCAATGCCTATGGTGTTCAAGCGGTGCGCTAGTTGTTTTAGGATTTCACCCAAGGAGCTTATATTATTCGTATTATTATATACTTTATTCATGAAACATGAAACTAAGTCAACTGAACATTCAAAAATACATCTCAAATACCATTGAGTGGTGCTAATGGTTGATACGGGTTGCTGCCAGCATCCTAGGCATCCACCAAGTACCTTCTTAAAATATACGATGTTCCGAGTAGCACAGTTTTTTTGCAGTTCCCACAGTGTTATTGCAGGAAGCTGTATATTATAACAGAAAAGTAATGAAGATGATAAAGGGTCTGGAGGCTAACTAGTATGATAAACATTTGAGAGAACTAAATGTGTGTAGCCTATCAAAGAGAAGTATTAGGGAAGGGGGCATAATTCCCCCCCATCTTTTTAGGCACATGATAATTGGAAGTACTTGAGAGCTTGTCACATAGAAGACGGAAGGCTGGGACATGAAGCAATAGTTGGAAGTTTGTTAAAGAGAAATCCAGTCTAGAAGTAAGGATACATTTTTTGACAGTGATAATAATTAATGCAACAGCGTGCCTCCTAGCGTTGTGGGGGCTCCATTACGGGTGGATTTCAAGAATTGACTGGACAACCATTTGTCTGGGATAATATAAGGTCCTCTGCATTGAACAGGATGTTAGACTAGAAAACCTCTGAAGTTCCTTCCAGCCCTATGGTTCCATGTCCTATGTTCTATGTCTTTAGCATTCTCTTTATTTCGCAGATTGTAGTTGCAAGAAAAGCAGAAGATATGGACAGGTTACGTGGGCGACTGCGAGCTACCACATGTTTATTGGACCCGTGTCCCTCCTGGCTTGTACTGGCATCCTGGGAAGTTACACGAGGCTGGCTCCAGGAGGTGGTCAACTCTTCTTTGAGTGAGGGGTTCTTGCCTACCGTCTTGAAAGAGGTGGTGGTGAGACCCCTCCTCAAGAAGCCCTCTCTGGACCCAGCATTGTTGGTAAATTACCGTCCGGTCTCCAACCTTCACTTTTTGGCGAAGGTTGTAGAGAGTGTGGTGGCACAACAGTTCCCCCATCATCTGGAGGAAATTGATTATCTGGACCCACGCCAGTCCGGCTTCTGGCCCAGGCACAGCACCGAGATGGCATTGGTCGCGTTGGTGGATGATCTCTGGAGGGCCAGAGATGGGGGTTGTTCCTCCATCCTGGTCCTATTAGACCTCTCAGCGGCTTTTGATACCATCGACCATGGTATCCTATTGCATCGGCTGGAGGGGTTGGGGGTGAGGGGCACCGTGTTACGGTGGTTCTCCTCCTACCTCTCCGGTCAATTGCAATTTGTGTTGGCAGGAGGGCAGAGGTTGACCTCGAGACCCCTCACATGTGGGGTGCCTCAGGGGTCGGTCCTCTCGCCTCTCCTGTTCAACGCATATATGAAGCCGCTGGGTGAGATCATCCGTGGTTTTGGGGTAGAGTACCACTTCTACGCTGATGATACGCAGCTGTATGTATCTACCCCAAACTACCCCAACGATGCCGTAGAGGTGATGTGCCAGTGCCTCGAAGCCGTGCGGGCCTGGATGGGAAGGAACAGACTCAGACTCAACCCGTCCAAGACCCAGTGGCTGTGGTTTCCGGCATCCCGGTACAACCAGTTGACTCCATCACTGGCCATAGGGGGTGAACATCTAACCCCTGTGGATGGGGCACGCAACTTGGGCATCCTCCTTGATGCACGGCTGTCCATGGAAGATCAAGTGACAGCTGTGGCCAGGAGGGCCTTTTACCAGGTTCGCCTGGTCCGCCAGTTGCATCCCCTATTGGATTGGGGTGCCCTCTGCACAGTCACTCATGCCCTCGTGACATCCCGACTGGACTACTGCAATGCTCTCTACATGTGGCTCCCCTTGAGGTGCACCCAAAGGCTTCAGCTTCTCCAGAATGCAGCCGCGCGGGCAGTTATGGGAACCTCTAGGTTTTCCCATGTAACACCGCTCCTGCGCGAGCTGCATTGGCTGCCTGTCGTCTTTCGGGTGCGCTTCAAGGTGTTGGTTATCATCTTCAAAGCGGTCCATGGCATGGGACCTAGCTATCTGCGGGATCGTATCCTGCCCCATACATCCCTGCGGCCGATTCGCTCCCACAGAGAGGGACTTCTCTGGGTGCTGTCCACTAGGCTGTGCCAGTGGGCGACGCCCAGGGGAAGGGCCTTCTTTATGGCGGGCCCGACCCTCTGGAACGACCTTCCCCCCGAAATTAGAACAACTATGGACCTCCGCTCCTTCCGGCAAAAATTAAAAACACACTTTTTCTGCTTGGCCAGCCTGGGGTAATCAACTGTTTTTAGGGTTTTTAACGACTAATTTTTAGTTTTAATATGGGATTTTAGCGCAGGGTTAGTTTAATTTTATTTTAATATTGTACTATGTTTGTGATTTTATATGTATTTTAAATTCCCTGTGCCCCTCCTCGAGTCCCTTCGTGGAGAGAGAGCGGGTTATAAATCAAATTATTATTATTATTATTATAGAACAATACTGATTAGCAGAGTAGCAGCCTTAAAGGGAAGGAAAGGGGAATAAAGCAGTGTTTCTCAAACTTGGCAACTTAAAAATATGTGGACTTCAAATCCCAGAATTTCCCAGAAAGCTAAATTTGCTGATGTGGAAAAACACTGGAGTAGGCTAATGCAAGTGGACTTCAGCATAGCAAGGCAAAACATTGACATTTTCTTTGCATATCAACACATCAGACCAGGACCAGATGGATTACACCCCAGGGTTCTGAAAGAACTGGCAGACGAGATCCTGGAGCACTGGGGAATTGCCAGAGGACTGGAAAAGAGCTGATGTGGTTCTCATCCCAAAAAGGGGAAAATTAGATCCAAAAAACTACAAACCTATCAGCCAGACCTCAATACCAGGAAAAATTCTGGAAAAGATAATCAAGCAATGAATTAGCGAACACCTAGAAGTAAACAAGTAATAACCAAAAGCCAACATGGGTTTGTCAAAAACAGATCATGCCAGACAAATCTTATTGCATTCTTTCACAAAGTGACAAAATTAGTGGACCAGAGGAATGCCTTCAAAATAGTTTACTTGGACTTCAGTAAGGCATTTGATAAGGTAGACCATAACCTACTACTAGATAAAGTAGAAGAAAGTGAGTTAGACAGCATCACCATCACATGGATTCATAACTGGCTGGCCAACTGCACTCAATGTGTAGTCCTCAATGGAACTGCATCTACATGGAAGGAAGTATGCAGTGGAGTACCCCAAGGCTCTGTTTCAGGCCCAGTACTCTTCAACATCTTCATCAATGATTTGGATGAGGGAATAAATGGGGAACTCATCAAATTTGTAGATGACACCAAGCTGGCAGGAATAGCCAACACTCTGGAAGATAGGCTTAAGATACAGAAGAATCTTGACAAACTTGAACATTGGGCACTATCTAATAAAATGAAATTCAATGGCAAAAAGAGTAAGGTTCTACACTTAGGCAAGAAAAACCAAATTCACAGGTACAGTATAGGTGGTACCTTGATCAATAGTAGTAACTGTGAGAGGGTTCTTGGAGTCCTAGTGAACAACCATTTAAATATGAGCCAGCAGTGTGCAGCAGCTGCCAAAAAAGCCAACACAGTTCTAGGCTGCATAAAGAGAGGGATAGAATCAAGATCATGTGAAGTATTAATACCACTTTATAATGCCTTGGTAAGGCCACACTTGGAATACTGCATTCAGTTTTGGTCGCCATGATGTAGAAAAGATGTGGAGACTCTAGAAAGAGTGCAGAGAAGAGCAACAAAGAGGATTAGGGGACTGGAGATTGAAACATGAAGAACGGTTGCAGGAACTGGGTATGTCGGGTTTAATGAAAAGAAGGACTAGGGGAGACATGATAGCAGTGTTCCAGTAGTATCTCAGGGGCTGCCACAAAGAAGAGGGAGTCAAACTATTCTCCAAGGCACCTGAGGGTAGAACAAGAAGCAATGGGTGGAAACTAATCAAGGAGAGAAGCAACGTAGAACTGAGGAGAAATTTCCTGACAGTTAGAACAACTAATCACTGGAACAGCTTGTCTCCAGAAGTTGTGAATGCCCCAACACTGCAAGTCTTCAAGAAGATGTTAGATAGCCATTTGTTTGAAACGGTATAGGGTTTCCTGCCTAGGCAGGGAGTTGGACTAGATGACCTCCAAGATGCCTTCTAACTCTGCTATTGTATTGTATTGCATTGCATTGCATTGCATTGCATTGCATTGCATTGCATTGCATTGCATTGCATTGCATTGCATTGCATTGCATTGCATTGTATATAGTACATATAATAGCAATATTGTGAGAAATTCCCAAAAGGTGCAGGGCTTCATAATGATGCTTTTATTATTCGGACTCCTTTTGCCTCTACTATGGATTGTGACCACCCTATGGGAAAAGACTATATTGGCTTAACTTCTAAAGCTACTATTTGTTCAGATAATAAAATAAGGAAAGGGGGAAGTCTGTTGTGCTCTGTATTTTTATTATGGCAAAAAGAAGAGGAAGCAAATTTCAGTGGAAAAACGGTGCAAAAGAAATAAATAAACTTTGTTCTAATGATGAGGCCTAGCAGATTCATAAATACAGATATGGACAGGATGGGAAGCCTGACTTAAAATACATTATCCAAAACATCCGATATCTCAGAGGGTGCCACAAAGAAGAGGGAGTCAAGCTATTCTCCAGGGCACCCGGGGGCAGGACAAGAAGCAATGGGTGGAAACTAATCAAGGAGAGAAGCAACTTAGAACTAAGGAGAAATTTCCTGACAGTTAGAACAATTAACCTCTGGAACAGCTTGCCTCCAGAAGTTGTGAATGCCCCAACCCTGGAAGTCTTTAAAAAGATGTTGGACAGCCACTTGCCTGAAATGGTATAAGGTTCCTGCCCACGCAGGGGGTTGGACTAGAAGACCTACAAGGTCCCTTCCAACTCTGCTATTGTATTGTATTGTATTATTGTATCAAATTGGCTATGTTCCACTAGAACAAAATTTAAGACTTCTGAAGGATTTTGTGGTAAAATCAAGAAAGAAAGAAAGAAAGAAAGAAAGAAAGAAAGAAAGAAAGAAAGAAAGAAAGAAAGAAAGAAAGAATTAATTAATTAATTAATTGAAATGTAAAAGTTTTATTTCAGAACTCAGGTTAAAAGGACTTGTTTCAAGATTATTCTGTTTAATTTGACTTTTCAAAATGAACAAGCTTTGAAAACACAGAACTGAACACTTGAAACATAATGGTTTTATTTAATGCTCAGAATGTTGAGAATGTTTTTCATGTTCCTGCATGGTAAAATATTCCTTGTAATCATTCCTCAACTTTTCCTTTTATCATTTTGAAAACAGCAAAAGCATATTCCCTACAAAGCCTACCACAAATATAAATAGTACCAGTCCCAAGCAGGCATTTTAAACAGATATTAAGGTAGCACAGTTAATTTAGTAGCACACATCATAGGCTTTAATGTTAACCACAGGCGAACAGTGATTAGGTTTTTCAGATCTTGCTTCTTTGGTATAAGTCCCTATTATTTGACAAATGCAGAATAACTCCCTGTTCAAACAGGAAATCATATCATTTCAGATAAATGGATATCTAATCTCTTCTTGAAAACCTCCAGTAATAGAGCACTCACAACTTCTGGAGGCAAGTTATTCGCCGCCCTGGGTCCGTTTGGAGAAGGGCGGGGTATAAATTTAATAAAATAAAAATAAAATAAATAAATAAATAAATATTCTACTGATTAATTGTTCTAACAGTCAGGAAATTTCTCCTTAGTCCTAGATTGGATTTCTCCTTAGAAAGTTTCCATCCAACTTTCTGCTCTCAAGTGCTTTGGAGAATAGGTTGAATTGGAAGATGCTATTATGTCACTGTTAGTCCTTCTCTTCATTAGACTAGACATACCCAGTTCCTGCAACCATTCATCATATAGTTTAGCATCTAGCCCTAAATCATCATTGTTGCTCTTCTTTGTACTCCTTCTAGAATCTCAACATCTCTTTTATATTATGGTGACCCAAACTGGGCATGTTTCATGGTCATGTATTTTTCATTCTGATTTAGTTGATTCAATTTGAGTCTTAAACGAAATCTTTTATGTGCTTGACAGAAATTAGATTTCCTTCCTTTTCTAATTTCCTTTCTACGGATGAAGTTTTAATAACACAGCTGTGTTATAATTGTGAATCTCAAGGAACACATAGGTTTCTTAGGGTGCTTCAAGCTCCCCCCCCCCTTTTTTTATTTATTTTTAAGAAATACCATTAACCTTAACCCTGGCCAATAACCTACAAATGAGAAACAAATTAGACCAATATAAACACCTCCACTAATTATTCAAAAATGTTCTCTCTACATGGGGCTCCCCTTGAGGTGCACCCGAAGTCTACAGCTAGTTCAGAATGCAGCCGCGCGGGCAATATTGGGTACCTCTAGGTATTCCCATGTAACACCGCTCCTGCGCGAGCTGCACTGGCTGCCTGTGGTCTTTCGGGTGCGCTTCAAGGTGCTGGTTACCATCTTCAAAGCGCTCCATGGCACAGGACCTAGTTATTTGCGGGATCGCATCCTACTCCACACATCCCTTCGGCCGATTCACCCCCTCAGAGAGGGATTTCTCTGGGTGCCGTCCACTAGGCAATGCCAGCGGGTGACGCCCAGGGGAAGGGCCTTCTCTGTGGCGGGCCCTACCCTCTGGAACGACCTACCCCCCAAACTTAGATCTATCACGGACCTCCACTCCTTCCGCCAGCAATTAAAAACCTACTTTTTCCAACAGGCCGGCCTGGCCTAACTTACCGTACCTAGCCTTAGTTTTAGCAGAAAAATTTGTACATTGGGTTTTATGGATTTGTTTTAATGGGGTAGATTTTAGCACAGGGTGTTAATTTAATATAGTTTTAAGTATTTATGTATTTATTCTGTGATACATTGTGTTTTTATATTTCCTGTGCACCGCCTCGAGTCCCTTCAGCTAGAGGAGGCGGTTAATAAGTCAAATAAAAAAAAAAATTCTGCATATCAAGTCAGCTTTATTTTTTTTCTTTTATACCACAACAACATAATTATTTCCCAAGGAAAGTTAATGTAGTTTGTTTCCAAATAATAATTTAAATATTATCTATCTCTCCTTTAAGTAGGCCACAGCAATATTTGTGAGTTTATTTCCGGGTATATTACTATAGAATCTTACTCCATGCTCCTTCCCATATTTTCTGAACAAAACATATTTTGAAGGTTCTGCTTTTGAGGATAATGACTGCAACTTTGCATTGCATTGCATTAAAATTGTACATGTTGAAATAAGAAAACTGCACATGCTGCTAACATAGCGAAGAAATGATGAAAAAAGAGCAGGAAGGAAATGACTGATAATATATTGTGGGATCCCTCAGAGGACATTTTCTCTAGGATCCCATCAATCCTAGCAGTATCATTGCTATACTGCATTGCTTCTGATGCACAAAAATATACCCAAAGCATATTAATCTCCACATCTTACAAGGATAACAGTGGGACCAATATATATCATGTTTTCAGCATGAGTTTTACTGCAAATATTGAATCAAGACTCTCTTATATCATACTGTTCCTTCATTTTAGTAATTTATTTTGTATTCCTAACACTGTTTCTTGTCTTTCCATTGTTTTTATCATCTTCTATCAGAAAGGGAACAGATCATTTTAAGTTCGCAGACCTGTTCAGTTATGTATCTATATACCATCTGCTTCAAAAAATTAAAACAGAATATATGTAGCTTTTATGCTCTAACAATAAATGGAATTAAACAGAACATATGTTAGATTTTGATTTAATTTGAGTCTATGTTGTCCTAATGCAGGTTTCTTGACTATTATTTATTCATAGGAGTAGTACAGGTTCCAATGTATGTTTGACATCTTAGAAGTTTATAAAATCCAGTACTGGCATGTAAATTACAACATCAGATCCTATTCATAATTTAATCAAGCTTAAATTGTCTTAATCAAGCTGAGACAGTAAATGTTCCTTATCCTAAAACAAAGAACAGAATGTGAAAGTCATATTGGAGGAAAAATAGATCTCTCTCCTGAATTATTTTTATTATGCTTATGTACTATTCTCCAAATATCTGTACTGCAAAAACATGCCTTGTGAGATTTCAAGAGATAATTAAAATGTGGCCAAGTATAACTCTTCACACAATTGAAGAGGTTTTTAAAGCTCTACAGACAATGCCACAAAGATCTATACTTGTTTTCAGCCAATAATAAGTGCAAGTCCCCTTCAGATCTTTCTGTTGAATGCTGGAAGGTCAGACATCTGAGAGGATGGTACAAACGCCTTTCATGGGTATGAAGGTTAAGGTTGATATGTCCTGCCCCTCCTATCTTCACATTTTATCCTTCAGTACACGAATGCCAGAAATCAAAGAAACTGTCTGGAGATTTAAACCAGAGAAAGATAATCACTTACTTGAATCAGATGATATTCTGGCTAGAGCTGTGTAGGATTGCACTACATTATTTCAGCGTAAAGAATGTGAAATCGTGCTACCCTTGTCCTTCCCTAATGAACACATTAAAACTTCACCACCACGTTAAATTCAGGGGGTGATCTCAAAACCATCCAGGAATTAAAACAAGAAGGAATGGACATGAATTGGTGTATATATATATATATATATATATATGAAGTGGATATTTTGTTACAGCTTCCTGTTAGGCCTATTTAAGGGAGGAGACAAACTTGTCATCCTTCTCTGTCCTTCGACTCAACCTAGAGACCATCCAGACAGAGACCTATTAAATTGCTGCTGTCTTTTTAGATATGTGTTAAATTGAGCACCAGTTCAAATCCCTGTAGGGAAGTATGGCCAGCTGACGAGGGCTAAGGAGCCCGAAATGGATCCATCCTGGTCTCTTAATTAATTATTATTAATCATCCCTTAAAAAAAGAAATTTAACATATATATATATATATATATATGCAAATACATACTAGATATAAGGAGGATTAAAAAAAAGGAGGGGTCTATGATAAAATGAATTAGATAAAATTTTAACAGGCATTGATGAAAAAGTAATTAAAAAACTTTATGCCTACTTATTAGAGTTTAAACTTCAGGAAGAGCAAATGAAAGAAACTATGATAACCTGGGAGGGAAATTTTGGGCATGGGATTGATCTAAATAAGTGGCAAAAATTGTGGACACAAAATTATAAAATGACAATGTCAACTGCTTATAAAGAGAACTTGTATAAGATGTTTTACAGGTAGCACTTATCACCAGCGAGAATTGCAAGAATGAACAAGAAGAAATCTGAAAAACGTTGGAAATGTCACCAGATGCCTGGCTCTTATTACCATATGTGGTGGACTTGTTCGGAGGCTAAAAATTATTGGACTATGATTCACATATGGTTGGAGAAAATGACACACAAGCACATAGACTTTAAACCTGAACTTTTTCTACTTGGAATTACATCAGAAGCACTTGATAAAAACATGAAATATTTGATTGTGAATGTTTTGACAGCAGCTAGAATTGTATTTGCAAAAAACTGGAGATATGAGAAATTACCTTCACAAGAGGAAGTTATTCGTAAGATCATGGAATGTGCAGAAATGAGTAGATTAACATTTGAAATTAGAGAGCAGGAGAAGCAGTGGTGAGTTTCTGCAGGCTCGCACCTACTCGCAAGAGCCGGTTGGTGAAATTTAGAGAACCGATGAGAGGGGGTTCCACCGGCGTACCTGGAAGTAAATCTGGCCTGCCGCTGCCAGTGACCCAACGGGAAGGAAAGGAAAGGAAAGGAAGGAAGGAAGGAAGGAAGAAAGAAAGAAAGAAAGAAAGAAAGAAAGAAAGAAAGAAAGAAAGAAAGAAAGAAAGAATTTATCATCACAATTGAGTCCAAAATTTTGGTTGCTAAGCAAGAGCATTGTTAAATGAGTTTCACCACATTTTAAAAGGTGGCCATTCCCACCCTGTCACATGACTGCCAAGCCACGCCCACAAAATAGGCCACACCTACAGAGTAGGTTCTAAAAAATGTGAAACCCACCACTGAGGAGAAGGAACAATTTTATGAAATATGGAATATGTTTTTCCAATGGTTGGAAAAAAGAAAAACTTAACGACTATATATTGAATAACTATGGAAAAAGACTGATTTGATAAATAATAATGCTACTATATGGAAAATAGCGTCCACTGTGGACTAGTATAGATAGTTTTTTAAAAGGGGGGTTTTAATTGGTTTTAGCGCAGGATTCCATATTTAATAGATTTTTAAATTTTTGTATTTTTGTATTGTTGTATATTGTTTTAATTTTCCTGTGCGCCGCCCTGGGTCCGTTCGGAGAAGGGCGGGATATAAATTGAATAAATAAATAAAATAAAAAATAATAAAATAAGGTGATATATATGTAATGAAAGGTTAATTGATAAATGCAGTATGTTTGTGATTTTAAGTACTGATGCACAAAATGTTTGCCGAAACGACATGTTGTACAAAGCACAAGATGAATAATGTTTTTTATTTGTTTTTATGTAAAAAATAAAACGTTTTTACAAAAAAACCACAAGAAACTTCTCCACCATTGCTTCAAAGGGTAGTTAAGTTGCTCTCAACAACCCAGCACATTCGTCTTATGGCGGAGTAGGATTGTCCCATGACACAAGTAGAGTTGATGCTAATAAGTTCGTCCCTAACACCCTTTTTATCCCATAATCCCTGAACACATCCAAAATGCCTTATTCTCAATTTGCCGCCTTCAAATGGATGTGGAAATTATCACCAAAGGATAGCCAGAAGTTTGAGCTAGTCCTCTAAATTATTCAACACACACACTCACACAAACTCCTCAGCATTTATAATATACCTTGTTTTCCCAATGCTGATAAAGCCACCGTTCTGAATGTGATTTTTTCATTTATGCTAAAAAAATTAAGCTACAGATCTTTGTAGTTAAGAAAAGTGAAGGTGAATTGCCCACTTAAGTCTGTGCCATAAAAAGTGCCATGGCAACTTTCATAGGAGTTTGACATGTTTTCGGAACATTTACATTTAGATTCATATAAATAAATTGCACTCATGGTAAGGTCTACCAAGTAGGATGAGATTTAATTAAAATATAATTTTAATTATGCTTTAAATACCATGATAATTAAATACACATTTAATTTAATTTAAATATTGCCAAATTTATTTTATTCATAGTTTCAAGCAGGTTGATCTGATTTGTAATTTTAAGAGTGCTCTTGATTTTCTAAATTGTTTTATTTAGTTTAATAAAATATATATTCTCATCCTATAGGTGGTATGTCTTTTACTCAATCTTGGGTCTTCTCTCAGAGATCTGTGAGTTTGAGGCTTCTGCATATTATATCCTAGCTATTCCTAACACTGTACTTTTCTGGACAGAGAGCTATGATGTTGGTCCTGGGATCTCTTGGTGTCACTTTCCCAGCTTAGGAGTCACAGTCCTGAGTGCTTCTACCACAACCGGGATCATTTTGGTCTTTACTTTAAGCATCATCTCTACTTCCAACTTCAGACCCTGATACTTCAGCTTCCTATACTCTTTCTTCCTGATGTTACTATCACTTGGCACTACTATATTGGTTACTACTGCTACTGTGTTTTGCCGAAAACAAGACAGGGTCTTATTTTTTTCACCCCCGAAATAAGCACTTGGCCTTGTTTTTGGGGAGGTCTTAGTATTTTTGAGGTGCAGGAGGCCCCTTAACCTTGGTCCACAGCCCACAGATCAGTTGATCCAGAGAGGGCTGGAAGTTCTGTCTCTGTTTCAGGCACACTCTTGCCAGCTCTGGCATTGCTGGGCCTGCCACTCTTTTTGCGACTGCCACTAAGAGAAGGGGCAGGGTTTGCGGGAACGGCCCTCACGAGGCCACTCCACATGGATGGCAGGTGCATGTGGAGCATGTTCGCCCCTCCCCCAGGAAATGGTGGGGGTCAGCTGTGCATGTATTTAAATATTTTAGGGAAGAGCTTATTTTGGAGGACTTATTTTAGCACATACACTCAAAATCCCGATTGGGCTTATTATGCGGGGAGGTCTTATTTTTGGGAAAACAGGGTATTTTACTATCTTTTATAGCAAGACTCTTAAATTAATTATTGCAAGGAAAACAGCCATTGTAGCCTAGTGGAAGTGAACTATATGTTATATAAAAATCTGTCTAGTCCAGGGGTGGGCAAACTTTGCAACTTTAAGTCTGAAGGACTTCAGCTTCCAGAATTCTCCGGGAACTTTAGACTTAAAGTTGCAAAGTTTGCCCACCCCTGGTCTAGTCTAAGGAGAGGTCAGCCTAAAATTGTTTATATTAGAAAAAAATGATTTTTTTGAAAATATTTTTTTTCTTTACTATATTGTTACTACCGGTAATTATGAATCTATGACTAAATATATTGAAGACATACTGGATATGGACTGTCCTGTACACTCTGATTTGACTGATCTAGTTATCACTATATTAATATCAAGCAGCATAATGCCTCTAGGTAAAATGCTCAAATTGGAATATAGAACATTCTTAATAAGTATACAAAATAAAATATATGAACCCAGTTAATCATATATGCAGTTTGCAATTTATTATAGTGTCTTTATCAAATTCATTAGTTATTCATTCTTCAAAACTTGGCGCAGAAATCTAAGTGGAATTCAGTTAAACTTCACTTTATTAAAGCACAGTACACAGTATAAATAAAAGATGGCCAATTAAATCTTGCTACGTGCAGTCTTATAATATATGAACATTTCGATTCGTAACTTCAACAGATAGTTATTACCATAGCAACCTACTGGATCATAACTTGCCAAAGTTGCCTGAATGCAAGATAATCATATTAAGGCTGAAATTATACATTGTGAATAATATGTCTTCTCTGAAATTGCTTTGCAACCTTCAAGCGAGAGATCTCCACATTCCCTTAATTCAAAGCACCAATAACCTCATGCCCAACTCTTGGCTTGAACAAGCAAATATCTTTCATATTGGCATGTCTATAAGCACCTTATAGCAGTATTTTTATATTGAGCCACTTATCAACTATAGCAGGGGTCTCCAACCTTTGCAACTTTAAGTCTGAAGGACTTCAGCTCCCAGAATTCTCCAGCCAGCAAATTCTACAGCTGGCTGGCGAAGTCTGGGAGCTGAAGTCCTTCAGACTTAAAGTTGCAAAGGTTGGAGACCCCTGAACTATAGGAAATAGTGTACATATAACAATAGGGGTAAAACAACTATATTGTACGCATGGAGAATTATTTATTTATCCAGTTTATATGGCTTGTCATCTATCTAAATATGATTGGTGGTGAACTCTAACCTGAACTTGGTCCCATATTATGTAGGTTTTTAAAGGTGATAAATAGCAACTTGAATTGCAATCTGGAGCCAGAGCAGCTTATGCAAGCGTGGTGTTGTATGGGCATATCATAGTGCATCTAAAGTTTCATGTGCTGCTGCATTTTGCACCAAGGTTCTAGAATGCTGCCCAAGGGCACTCCTGTGTAGAGTGTGTAGCAATAGTCCAATAGTGAGGTGACTTGGCCCTGAGTCATCCCGAGTATTGCTTCTCCATCCAGAGAATGTGAGCAACTGGCATACAAAATACATTTCTGTAAAAACTCTCATGGCCGTGATTCTCATGGGCTTTTTGCTTGATTGTTACTCAGGAGCCCTGAGTCCAGGTCAACCTTCGCATTGTGCAGTATCTTTGAGTAGGGGATGTAAGCTTATTCAGGGTTAACAATAGAAAGTCATAAAATCCAAGGAGACTTAAAACGCTTAGCAACTAGCACTTGTCAGGGTTGAGTTGAATACAGTTTCCCCCCCATCCGATTCTACACAGCCTCCAGTGATTGGGAAAGCACCTCAGTAAGATTACTTGACCAGTCATGGCCCAAGATGTACTACTGAGTATCATCAGCATTCTTAACTGTGCCAATGGATGATCTTGTGTAAAGATTTCATGTAGATGGTAAAGAGGAGTGGAGAGAGAGTTCGGCCCTATCACACTCCACCTAGCAAAAGATCGGATCTCATGATAGCCACCTCAGCATTGTTTGAGATGAGGAAATTGCTCTGGGTGCACCAATTGAAACTATTTCTCAAAGGGAGCCAAGCATCTGAAGCTGACACAGTTGGAAACATTCAAATCAGCAGGTATCAGCCTTAAAAATAGATCAATCTAAGAATCCAATGCCATGTAGTTCAGTATTTATTTCATGGTAAATCTAACATCACAGAATCTTGCAATAATAATCTTTATTGTCATTGTACTAAAATTACAATGAAATTGGTTGTTGACTAGAAGATCCAATCTTTAATAACTCACTGCGGGTATAGACTAGTTTTTGCCTAACTCTATTGTGACACCAGAAGCTCAAAGCCCTCAAAGCTCAAAGCCCTGGTGTCAAAGTCTAAGCACACTGCCATTCTGAATGCACTACCCCTCCTTCATCTTCTTATCTTTGTGAGAACTAGGGAGGGTTTTGTCAGAGAGATTTACTCAAATTACATAGAAGTGATAGAATAATGGAGTTGGAAGGGACCTAGGAGGTCTTCTATTCCAACCCCCCTTCTTGTGCAGAAGATCTCTGGTAGATGATCTCTGGAGGGCCAGAGATGGGGGTTGCTCCTCCATCCTGGTCCTATTAGACCTCTCAGCGGCTTTTGATACCATCAACCATGGTATCCTATTACATCGGCTGGGGGGGTTGGGGGTGAGAGGCACCGTTTTACGGTGGTTCGCCTCCTACCTCTCCGGTCAATTGCAATTTGTGTTGGCAGGAGGGCAGAGGTTGACCTCGAGACCCCTCACATGTGGGGTGCCTCAGGGGTCGGTCGTCTTGCCTCTCCTGTTCAACGCATATATGAAGCCGCTGGGTGAGATCATCCGTGGTTTTGGGGTAGAGTACCACTTCTACGCTGATGATACGCAGTTGTATATATCTACCCCAAACCACTCCAACGATGCCATAGCGGTGATGTGCCAGTGCCTGGAAGCCGTGCGGATCTGGATGGGAAGTAACAGACTCAGGCTCAACCCGGCCAAGACCGAGTGGCTGTGGTTTCCGGCCGCCCGATTCAACCAGTTGACTCCATCACTGGCCATAGGGGGCGAACATCTTGCCCCTGTGGATGGGGCGCGCAATTTGGGTGTCCTCCTGGATGCACGGCTGTCCATGGAAGATCAAGTGACAGCCGTGGCCAGGAGGCCGTTTTACCAGGTTCGCCTGGTACGCCAGTTGCGCCCCCTATTGGATCGGGATGCCCTTTGCACAGTCACTCATGCCCTCATGACATCCCGACTGGACTATTGTAACTCTCTCTACATGGTGCTCCCCTTGAGGTGCACCCGAAGACTTCAGCTGGTCCAGAATGCAGCCGCGCGAGCAATAATGGGGACCACAAGGTATACCCATATAACACCTCTCTTGCGCGAGCTGCACTGGCTGCCTGTCGTCTTTCGGGTGCGCTTCAAGGTGCTAGTTATCATCTTTAAAGCGCTCCATGGCTCGGGACCTAGCTATCTGCAGGTTCGGATCCTGCCCCATACATCCTCACGGCCGATTCGCTCCCACAGAGAGGGACTTCTCCGGGTGCCGTCCACTAGACTTTGTCAGCGGGCGACGCCCAGGGGAAGGGCCTTCTCTGTGGCGGGCCCGGCCCTCTAGAACGACCTTCCTCCCGACATTAGAACAACCACAGACCTCCGCTCCTTCCATCAGAAATTAAAAACACACCTTTTCTGCTTGGCCGGCCTAGGTTAGTCTCTAGCTTTAGGGTTTAGGGAATATTAGTTTTAATATGGGGATTTTAGTGCAGGGATAATCAGTTTAATTTGTTTTTATTCTAGTGTATTTATTGTATATATATTTTATGTGTTTTAGTTTTTTCCCTATGCACCGCTCCGAGTCCCCGTGGGGAGAGGACGCGGTATATAAAAATAAAATATTATTATTATTATTATTATTATTATTATGGATGGGGAGGAACGGGCTCCGACTCAACCCTTCCAAGACCGAGTGGCTGTGGTTTCCGGCGCTGCGACATAGCCAGTTAGTTCCATCTCTGGCTATCGGGGGGGAACAGCTAGCCCCCGCAGAGAGGGCCCGCAACTTGGATGTCCTCCTGGATTCCCGGCTGTCCTTAGATGAACATCTGACGGCCGTGGCCAGGGGGGCCTTCTATCAGGTGTACCTGATACGCCAGTTGCACCCCTTTCTGGTTCGTGGTGCCTTACAGACAGTCACTCAAGCTCTTGTCATTTCGCGCCTGGACTACTGTAATGCTCTCTACATGGGGCTGCCCTTGAGATGCACTCGGAGGCTCCAGTTGGTGCAGAATACGGCCGCGCGGGGGATTTTGGGAGTTTCAAAATACTCCCATGTAACACCTCTCCTGCGCGAGCTGCACTGGCTGCTGGTAGCCTTCCGGGTGCGTTTCTAATTTAATGTCCTAATTTAGCGTTCTTTTATTCAATTGTCAAAGCGTTTAAATTTGTGAGCAAAGAGCATAGGGCTGAAAGGTTGCAGTGAACTTTCAAGTGTTTAAATGGGAGGAGCAAGGGGAGGAGAAAAGGTTTATACTTTAAATAAAAAGTAAATAAATTTAAATAAATTTTACAACAAATTTTGTTCTTGTGTCAGTTTATGAGTCCATTAGTGTTCAGGTTTGTAGACTGTTTTTGAGATTACATAGCCATAAATTTTGAACAGAATTTATTTATTTATTTATTTATGTAATCGGATTTTTATACCGCCCTATCTCCCAAAAGGGACTCAGGGCGGTGCACAGAAAGGATAAAAAGTAGTAAACACAATAATAATACAAAAGTTAAAATTACATTAAATACAATGGGTCTGTGCTAAAACTTATACTTAAAAACAATTAACATTATTATAATTGGGGCTATCATAAAAGCTATGCTAAACCAGCGACATGGAATAGGTGTGTTTTTAAAGTTCGATGGAAGAGGAGAAGGTCCGTGATAGTGCGGAGGTTGGGGAACAGGTCGTTCCAGAGGACAAGGCCTGCCACAGAGAAGGCTCTCCCCCTGGGGGTCGCCAGCCGGCATTGTCTGGCAGACAGTACTCTGAGGAGACCCTCTCTGTGGGAGCGGACAAGTCGAAGGGAGGTATGTGGTAGGAGGCAGTCCCGCAGATAACCAGGTCCCAAGCCATGGAGCACTTTAAAGATAGTTACTAGCACCTTGAAGCGCACCCGGAGGGCCACAGGCAGCCAGTGCAGCTCGTGCAGGAGAGGTGTTACATGGGAGTATCTAGAAACTCCCATAATCCCCCGCGCAGCCGCGTTCTGTACTAGCTGGAGCCTCCGGGTGCACCTCAAGGGAAGCCCCATGTAGAGAGCATTACAGTAGTCGAGTCGGGAAATGACGAGAATAAAAGGACATCATTTTTTTTTGTAGGTTCAAGCTGTTGTGGAGAATATTTGCTCAATTTTATGAAACATAAATTTTAGTCAAGTATTAGTTAGCACTCATGATTTTATTCTGATTTTAGCATTTCTCTCTGTAAACATAATTAAGAGTGTAGG
Source organism: Rhabdophis nuchalis (assembly GCA_039707465.1). Lineage (NCBI taxonomy): Eukaryota > Metazoa > Chordata > Lepidosauria > Squamata > Natricidae > Rhabdophis > Rhabdophis nuchalis. The sequence goes on from CM077648.1 coordinate 81,635,017, forward strand.
AGATGAGCAGGCTGAGCCCAAGTGTGCAATCAAATGCGTCATTGGTTTGGAGTTGCTCTGTTCCCACAAGAGATCTAAGTCTAGCCCAGGGGTGGGCAAACTTTGCAACTTTAAGTCTGAAGGACTTCAGCTCCCAGATTTCTGGGAGCTGAAGTCCTTCAGACTTAAAGTTGCAAAGTTTGCCCACCCCTGGGTTAGCCCATCTTGAATTCCACTCTCTCTTATCTAGAATAATTTGCCTTGACCATTAGTAGATGACATTCTTGTGTATAGTTGGCATGAAATAAATTTATAGTAGTTTTGAACTAGATCCTGGGTTCTGATTTCTTGTTTCTGACAAAATGTTTCTCAGAAATATTTTTTTAAAATAACACACATTTCATTGTACACGGTATCTAGAATCTATAGTATAATTAGATAATTCATTAGGGTGTTGAAAATGGCCTTTTGCCATGAAGAGATTATAATCTCTTTCCTGAATCAGCGTCCTTACATGTTTATATTCTGACATTTGATGCAAGGATTAAGTCACTTGTTTTCGTTATTACATCATGCCTTTAATCGCTTGCCTTTTCTTGGGAACACCTGTCAGGAACTATTTTAGCTGTGTGTTGCTGCTTTACATTGCTGGATTTTATTTCTTAGCAGTTTAGAATAAATTAGCAGGTTTGGATGTTAAAATTAAATGTGAATAGACAACATGTAAATGGTGTTTTGCTTCCTACATTTGCTCTGGTAAGTAGCATCCAAAGCAATGCATTATGGAATATGTCACAAATTGAGTTTATACCCCAATGAAGGAACTATCAACTTAAACAAACAAGCTGTAAGCAACAGTATAATCTATGAAGGAGAAAATCACACTCCCACCAATACTGACAGGACAAACTATTGGGTATACATAGAGAATGAACCCCACTTCCTTTTAACAATGAAGATATTACCTAGTCAGCTAAAAAAATGTCTGCAAGCAAATAACCAAGCTCAAAATGCATCATGGACTCCACAGTTCCACCTTATACTACATATATTCACTTCTAAGTACTACCTGTACTTAGCAACTGTTGTGGCCCAGCCGGCTCCAGATGAGCTGCTGATGGATTCCTCTAGTGAGAAGTCCTATGAGTCAGCTCTAGAGGAGGAAACCCAGTTTGTCCCGGATGTCAGGCTAAGGATTGAGAGGAGGCAATTAGCAGAACGACGCCATCGGAGATAATCAGTATCAGCTGCCTAATTGCCTGGCCCTTCCCAAGAGGCTTTAAAAGAAATCCTCTGTGAAGAGTAGGGTTGCAGGAAACAACAGAGAAGCTACCGAGTCAGAGAATTGTGTCGTGTAATCTTTCAGTCTAGTTCAGGTTAGTTCAGGCAAGCTGCCTAGTAGCAGTCCATCTAGTTAATTATCTTGTGAAGGGAGGGAGTTAGAACAGCAACCTACTTTCAATTTCAGCAATTCCTTAAGAGGAGTTATTAAAGGTTATTTATCACTAGACAAAATAAGAAAATCTCTGCTTCCTCTTCCTCTTCCCCCTCCTCCTCCTCTGTAGTTTGTTTATGCAGTAACTGTATGACTTTTTAAACAAATGTTTAAAGACTATTTGTGCTTGACAGAAGAATTCCCTATACAACAGGAAAGGTTGCAAGGGAAAATATGAAAATTACAAGGAGAATAATTTGGTAAGCAGGCCTGGGAAGGCATTTGGCAGAATCCTTGTGAAAAGGTGTGAGGATGACACTGAGCAAAATTTGGAAAGGGCACAATGACTTTAAGTTGGCATTGGTAGACAATATGCAAACAACATATTTGTTTTTTCAGTGAGTCATTGAGAAACGTGGGTGTGAGATAGTTTATTCAAGTTTTGTATATGTGGAGAAAATCATGTAATGCAGTATATAAGCATGGATTTTGAACATTCCACACAATTATGAAATCATGATGGATAGCCACTTAATTTACTAAAAAGAATTTATTGGAAAACAGAATATTTAAAGGTGGCTCAATTTTGAGCTGGGATAAGAAAGGAAAGTACAATCTATTCTTATCCTTTAATGTATGGATTAATAAAACCATACATTACACTGGAAATCCATTTTAGCATGAAAAATGAAATAATGATAATTAGACCTGACTATAGAGAAACTGGAAAGTTATGTCCTGAAAGCTTGTGGTGATTCTATTCAATCAATCAATTTTACTCAGGACCAGAAGACCCAAAGGCAAGTTACAAGTGAGTAAAACATTTTAATAAATAAAATATTAAATAAATATTAAATAATGGATTTTAAATCCCAACTCAATCATCAAATTCTAGAGCTAATAGATACTGATGAGTGCTTATCTTTAGGGATATGTGCATTTATCAGTAGTCATAAAACTGTAGCTATCCTTTTCTTACACTAGCACTTTTTCTTCTCATTAACATTTTCCTTTTCCTGCCATCGTTAGCATTCGTGTCAGAGATTCAGAAGAAAGATTATCCCAACTAAATATATCAAGCACTTATTGTAGTAGGTGCAGAGCAATGGTGGGATTCAAAATTTTTACTACCGGTTCTGTGGGTGTGGCTTGGTGAGTGTGGTATGGCTTGGTGGGTATGGCAGGGGAAGGCTACTGTAAAATCTTCTTTCCCACCCCACTCTATGGGAAGGTTAATGCAAAATCCCCATTTCCTCCAGATCAGCTGGGACTCAGGAGGCCAGGCCAATCAGAGGTGGTATTTACCAGTTCTCCAAACTACTCAAAATTTCTGTTATCAGAACTGGCCTCCAGAACTTGTCAGAACCTGCTGAATACCACCTGTGGTCCAGAGCAATCTTCAGGCAATGCTAGTGTCCAACAACATGTCAGGTGTGAACAAGCAAGTCCACATGTGAAGAGTTAAATTAATTTTTTTATTGCTCAAGTCAATACGCAGTAATTTTTTTGGACTGACAGTTTGCAGCTAGATGAGACTAGATAACGTTCAAAGCATTCAAGAAGGTGGGAATCAAACTTCACTCTTGTGTGCCCCAGTGGTGGGTTTCAATTTTTTTTAGAACCTACTCTGTAGGTGTGGCTTATTTTGCGGGCGTGGCTTGGCAGTCATGTGACAGGGTGGGAGTGGCCACCTTTTAAAATATGGTGAAAGTCATTTAACAACGCTCTTGCTTAGCAACCAAAATTTTGGACTCAATTGTGATGATAAATTCTTCCTTCCTTTCTTTCTTTCTTTCTTTCTTCCTTCCTTCCTTCCTTCCTTCCTTCCTTCCTTCCTTCCTTCCTTCCTTCCTTCCTTCCTTCCTTCCTTCCTGCAGAAACCCACCACTGGTGTGCCCATGGAGGGATTGCAGGTTACCGTAATTTCCCATTTGGCTCAGTCAGTCTCTCCAACACAAGATCCTTGAGACTGTGAAAAAAGCTGAATAGGCAAGCCAGTATGAATCATGTGGCATGAGTGAAACAACTTCGACTATTACCAATAAATCAAGCCAATCCAAACAAGAAAAAATGTAGCTGTTCTAAAAAATTGTGTGGATCAAAATAGATCCATTTTAGCCAAGTTAGAAGGTGGAGTAAATACTTTGTTCAGATGTCCTAACTTTTATTATAAACAAACCTTTATGAACACCCACAAACCAGTCTGCTAATTTACACATCTCTAAAATAACTCCTGTCCCTGCCAATAGATACATGAAAATGTTTACTCATGCACCACAAAATAGTCTTTATTTTTTCTAGTATTTTTATGTTTTGGAATTGTAAATGAAATATCCTCTATCAAGAGTCACCTGTATAAGCAAATATTAGAGGTGTGGCAGTTAGAGATTAAATACATCCATACGGTTGACATACAAAGTACTATCTAGCATTTGCTGCCAAGCATTCTGCCACAACAACAGCATTCTGTTGTTGTGGCAGAATGCTTGGCAGCAAATGCTAGATAGTTTTTATGAGGAAGAGTCCAAGTAGCATAGGTGTATTGAAGTGGTTTATTAATGTATAAAGAAGGAATGAGAATTAAATTGCAAAAGAAATATAGGCAGGAAGGCTGAATTGATAGAGAAGAAAAAAAGTTGAGAAAGTTGTGATTGGATTGAGATAATGAGAAGAGAGAGGAAAAGTTTAAAGAACAACCACAACATATAAAATGGTTTATGATTGTGATAGACACCAGGATGAAACATGATTCACCCCATGAAACTTTTGATAGCTAGACCTCAAACAAATAAGACGAAGTACTTTTTCACCCAGAGGATCACTGGTCTATGGAACTCCCTGCCAGAAGAAGTGGTGACAGCTGTCAGCCTCGACACCTTTAAGAAAGGATTAGAGGAGTTCATGGAGAACAAGGGTATCAATGGCTATCATGATGGATGCCTAAGGACACCCTCCGGGTTGGAGAGATAGGCAGGATATCTCTCAATGCCATTTGCAGGGAATCATAAGCAGGTGAAGACATCTGCTTGGGAAGACCCTGAAGCAAATGGTGAGCCACTGTGTGAGACAGAATGCTGGACTGGATGGGCTGTGGCCTGTTCCAGCAAAGCTATTCTTATGTTCTTATGTTCTTATGATTCTCTGATTCTTATACCAGGAAAAGAAAGGACAGGTGGAAACTTCCAAGTGATAAAAGGAACAAACAAAGAAAAAATTCTTGATTCAAAAAGGTGGCAAAAAATGATTCAAGATTTGAAGACTTGGGATCAGTGGCTTGGTGGATAGAGAGATGATAAATGAATGATAGACAGATGGATGATAGATAGATAGATGGATGATAGATAGAAATCTATAAAATGGTAGCACTGAAATTAAGGGAAAATATTATCTAACTGAAGAATTAATGAATGAATGCAGATCCATATTAAAAAGACAACAAAACAAAAGAACACATTTGATAGGACAGGAGTCAAGTACAGTTAAAAACTAGCAAGCACAATTTAAGCAAATGAATTCTTGTAAGGCATGGTTCCATATTAATTCTGATTTAAAACAAATTGCTTTGGTGAAAACTTTAGTCTAATTCATGGCCACATGTAGGAGATAACCAGGCTGAGCCCAAGGAGGGGTGATGGTGGTGTCAAACATGTTATCGGTCATGAGTCCCTATACAATGAATGCACACCCGCAAGAGACCTATGTACAGCTCACCTTGAATGCCTTTCTTATCTCTCACTAATTTCCATTGACCATTAATAGCAACAGCAACTAGACTTATATACCACTTCATAGCTTTTTACAGCCCTCTCTAAGCAGAGCCAGCCTATTGCCACCAACAATCTGTGTCCTCATTTTACCCACCTCAGAAGGATAGAAGGCTGAGTCAATCTTGAGCCTAGTGAGATTGTATCTGCCAACTGCTGGCAGCTGGTGATCAGCAGAAGTAGCCTGCAGTACTGCACTCTAACCACTGCACCACCATGGCTCATTAATAGCTCAGATTTTTGCAATAAATCTTGATACTCATTTTAACTGCCTGATTCTAATGATTTGCCTGGCTTTGTGGATTCCATCTCTATTTTGTACATAACCAGGTCATAACTTAAGGAAAAGCATGAACTGCACAAGCAAATAAAATTTATTGTAGTGCTTCATACATTTAGGATAATTTCCAAAAGCCTTTGAAATTTTTAGTTATAATATACTGACTAAAAGCTTTATTTCACCCTCCTTTTCGAGAGCTTTGCAAGTAACAGAAAGTGACAAAAGGAAATGTAGCAATTTTCTCTGGTGACATTTCAAACCTCCACTATTTCAACATAAGATGCTCGGTGCATTAAATAAAATATGGTTACCTTTTTGCTTTTTAACAACCTGACAAAAATTTTTGTACTTTTCTTTATGACTACTTGCTGTGTAGTTGAGGAGTGGATGAACAAAAATTTCAGGGACCTGTGGGAAGTGAGGAAAAATGCATTATGATTAGAAATACAACTCAAATAATGGACAATAAACCCCTTTCTGTAAGCTTTAAAGGAGATTGCATGGAACTAAAGTTCTGGTGGTAATAATAGTCTTTCCCCTGGGTCTTTAGTTCTCCAGAATTCGCACACACCCTTTCATGTTATAACTTGAGAGCAGAAGCAAATTGTTACTGAGAAAATTCTGAATTAAACACTTACTCATAATAATTCCTTTTATTATCATATGCCTGACTCATAATTTTCAAGATATCTGCTGCGCAAAAGGTATAACTAATTAATACTTGTGGTTCAACAAGTGTTTTTCATCTCTTGCCCATCTCCTTATATTTCTCCAGATCGTATTTCACAGACATGATTCTCCAATTATCTATCATTACGAACGTTGACATCGGCAGACTAATTTTCCATGAACCCATTTTAGGGTTTGTATTATTTATTTTTCTTTACTTGTGATGCATAAACTGTGTGAAGTATACTTAGAAATTAAATCGTATAGAAATAATGTGAGCCTGGAAGATTGCATAAAGAAAACTCCAAGTGATGAAATCTGTTCTTCCTACATTTCCATGTTGAAAAAAACAGTGGATCCCCAGTTAAATAGGCTTACACGTTGTCTGTAAATCAGAGGTCTCAAACTCGCGGCCCGCGGGTCAATTGCGGCCAGCAGGACGGTATCTTGTGGCTCCCACTGTGATATGAAAGTATAATATTAGTGCGGCCCGTAGGGGGAGTGAATCCCTTATGCGGCCCAGCCTCACCCAGACTCTGCCTCCAGCAGCCCCCAGGTAAATTGAGTTTGAGACCCCTGCTGTAAATAGAGTGAAAGAAAAATAATTAGTTGGTGCTTTTAAAAAAAATACATTAAAGTGAAAATTTAAAGCAATACTTTCCATTCAAACATAATGATTTTAACATTATTGAGTTAAAGTTTGCATCAGAGAAATTGAATTTTTATTTCTTTCTAAAGATTGGGCAGAATTAGTTTTGCAGATCTCCATTTGAAATGATTGCAAGAGTGGCTGCTTCACAGATTTTCCCCACCACAATATGCACTAATTACTTTTGACTACAGAGAGAGGGGGGGTGGCATGGAGCCAATGCTCCTCATTTTGTCCTTTATGGAGAATTGCTTTGCTAAGGAAAACCCTCTTGAGTCCCAAATGCTTTTTTTTGATTGGGAAATTATGTGGTGGATTCTGCCAATCACCACTTTCTTTACAGAACCAAAACACAGGGTAGGATAATTGCTTCCCAAAAGAAGACGTGGGGATGCAAAGCTTCTTCCTTTGATCCCCATGGAATGCCTTTTCTTCTGGCAAGGAAAAAGAACTGAGGGTAGTTAGGACAGATGGGAAAATGAAGATGGTTCTATAAATCTTGTGTGGAATTTGTCTATTATTACACACCACAGCAACATTTTAATGATTATTTATTTCAAGCCCTCTGTTTTTTCCTTGATAGTTAATTTTCCTTGACAGTTAATATTAATACTAATTAATGCTTCATCAATATTAACAATATGCCAGATTCCTTGAAATTAAAAAGAACATGAAGCACTTTCCAATCATCTATCCTACTGATAATTGACTATTCTAACTCATTTCTATTTTGGAGTCATGCTTTAAATGATTGCTATTGAATTAATGATATTTAGGAAATGTTAGCTTTTTTCACCTAACACACAAAATGCAATGGTAAGAGGATAGGGCCTCCTTAGGGTGCCATCCACTGGACAATGCCAGCTGACGACTCCCAGGGGAAGAGCCTTCTCTGTTGCAGGCCCAGTCCTCTGGAACGACCTTCCCCCTGACCTCCGTACAATCACGGACCTTCGCCTCTTCCGTCGGGCACTAAAAACATACTTCCTCCAAGCGGCCGGCCTGGCACAGTTATTTTTATTACTGAATTTTAGTTGGGTTTTAAATTATGTTTTAGCACGGGCCAAATTTATTTAATTCAATTTTAAATCTATTTGATTGTCTGTATATTTATATTTTTATTGTTCCTGTGCACTGCCCTGAGTCCCACCTGGAAGAGAGGGCGGTATAGAAATTCAATAAATAAATAAATAAATAAATAAATAAATAAATAAATAAATAAACAAATAAATAAATAAATAAATAAATAAATAAATAAATAAATAAACAAACAAACAAACAAACAAATAAATAAATAAATAAATAAATAAATATCTTTTCTTTGAATTAGTAATATAATCCAATTGTTTGATAATGATAGATCACATCAGACGATAATATTGCAGCTAATTTAATATCTCAAACCATTGCTTGAAATGTTTATAATATAGGGTATTGAAACTCTTAAATCCCAATTACTTTTGCAGTGAGAAAACAATAAATCTATCCTATTTAGAACATTACGAAGATCAGAAACCAAGACTGCAACATTTTGTAATGTTAATTAACATTAAATCTTAAGTTATCCCATTTTTTTTTAACTAGCAGGGTTGTCTTACTCAAGTCTTTGATAGATGAAGCTAAAACTTACTATTTCCACAAAGCAGACGTTAGACAAGAATTCTGTATATACAACATCTCCTAGCCTGTGCAATTTGGTATGTAAATTGCAGCATGGATGCTTTTACTGTATATCCTCATATTTTGTACGTGCTGATTAAAAGAAAAATACATGCAGTCTTGAACTTTACAAACTAATTATACTCTTTCTAGCAACATCTGCTGTTTCCTTCTTCAAGGGATCTTAGATAAAATTCCAGTTTCTAGGTTTGTAGGTGTGTCTACTAAAGAACATTTGAACCATAGTACATTTTTTTTCTACAGCCAATCATCTGGCAGAATTTACATTGCCTTTTCAAAATACCAAGTTTTAGCACTTTTTCACACATTTGATATACAAAACAAGACTGCATGTATTGATAAAGCATTATTTAAAAATAAAATAAAATAAACAAAACACAATGATCAAATTTTCACCAAATCCTATTTATTGTTTTGAGCATGTATTTGCAGCTCTTTCTGAGAGGAAAGGAAAGTTCTTGGATGAAACAGAATAAGTTCTGATCAAAGGAAATGACCATCTTTATTTATTGTTATCCATGAGTCGTTATGAAGCTGGGCAGCCTTGAAATTAAAATAATAATTAAAGTTTATGGGAAGGCAAGTCAAGCTGTTACAAATAGTAATTACAGGTAGTCCTTGAGTTTTTACCACAATTGAGCCCAAAAATTACATTGCCAAGTGAAACGTTTGTTAAGTTAATTTGCCCCATTTTATGACTTTTCTTCCAACAATTGTTAAATGAATCACTGCAATTATTAAGTTAATAGTTCTGTTGTTAAGTGAATCAGACTTCTCTATTGTCAGAAGGTCGTAAAAGGTGATTACATGACCCCGGGATAGTGCAACCATCATAAATATGAATCAGTTGCCATGCGTCTGAATTTTTATCACATCACTTCAGCAATGCTGCAACAGTTGTAAGTGGGGAAAAACAAGTTTTTAAAATGTTCCAATAAGCACATATTTCATGAAATGCATCACCTCCTATTCTTAAATCTCACGAACTACCAAAGAAGCCCTCCTACCCTTGCAATCATTTATTGTTTTGTTTTGACTAACAGGAAAAAAGGGTGGGAAGTCAGTCAAAACATAAGCCTTTTTGAGTGCTTTAATTAACAACTAGTTATGGAAGTGCTGAAATGATTGGAAATTCACAGCATTTAATTATGGCTAGATTATGCCTCATAAACTGTATGAAAAATACTTTTTTATTTCACATAACCTTCTCTTATTGATGTCATTTCCTTGCTGTCACACGTGAGTTTGAAGAGTGCGTCTCACAGGTGTGAATCCCATTTCTTTGTTTAACATTACAGTTAATCATAATAGTAACAGCTATTTAGGGAAGGTAGAAGAGGTCAGGCATGTGTTCATGTCTGCTGACACTGCTCATTTCTTACTTCAGATGGCTTTGTGTGCACATCAGTGTATTCTGTACCATGAAAATGCAAATGACACATACTAGGGAGATTCCCACCACGATAAGTGTGCTTTGTATCTCACTAACTCTTACTCTTGATTTTATACACTATTACTTAGAATTAATGTTTTTTTTCCTAGGGATTCTTAAGAAACTCATAGAAAAATGAATAATACACTTAAAAATCAGATGGCTAAACACCCATGAGCATTCTGATTATGATTATGCCTTTGTTTGTCCTCCTAATTATGGGGCAAGTTGAAACTCTGATATGCTTTATACAAATTCATTTCCTGACGTTGCTACACAGGACTCAGAAAACAATACTATATATTAATGTTCTGACACAGCAGCTCCGTCTCCAATATTTAAAGAGGCTACTGGATTGTCTGCTTCTTAATACATCAGCCCTAATTCAAATGGATATTGTCAGCTATCATTTTCCCTCTAATTTTCACTTCTTGGAGAAGGTTATTGAGAGAGTAAAATCAAAATAAAATACAAATAAGCTCTGAAAGATATTGATCAACTGCAGTCATGCCAGTCTGTGTTCAAGTCTGGATACGAGATGGAAACTGCATTGGATATCCTCACTGGTGGCATTTTGTGCAGCCTGGATGGTGGAAGAAGGGCAGTTCAGGTTCTCAGTAATCCTCTCAATAATCCTCAGTATGAAGAATGGGAGCTCAGCTGTTGTATGGTAGCATTTTCCTTCATTCATGAATCTAGTCAGTGTTGGTAAGCAGGAATGAATTGGGGCCTCCCAGGCATTCTCCCATGGGGAGCTTTATTTGTTAGCTGCCTGGGGAATTCTAAGATTCTAAGATCCATCCATCTTAAAGTTGCCGAGTTTGAGAAACACTGTATTTACTATACAGACAATGTGCAGTGTATTTTTTTTCCTGCTTGCAAGTAGAATCCAGCAGCCATATAATCATCTTTTCCCTCACATGCTTATTTAATTTAGCTAGCCACAGAAAACTAGCACTGTTATTTTGGAAATGGCTACTCCGAATCAGAAATTCTTCCAGCAGCTAAATGTAACTTGATTGTATCTACAATAGGGCCTACAAGCAAAGGAACATAATCCTAATTTACTCCAATTACTTAGCCATCTGATTTTTTTTTTCAAGACAGGAGGAAGGTAGTTACACCACATTATATTTGAATAAAATAATTTGCATTTCCCTGAAAGCTCTTTAAAAGATTTTTGGGTCAAAGTAATAGCTATATCAAAGGCAAGGAAATAATTATACTGTCACTAGTAATATCATTGGAAGATTTTGATTTATGTTTTTATTACAATAATTTAAAATCTCTGCTCATTCTTTTCTTTTACGTAGAAACATTAAAAAAAGTTTTCACATTTCACTCTTCTAAATGTTTTTCCCCCTTGTGCAATCAGGCACAGTTAACTGATCAGTATATCAAAGGAGATAAATAGGATCTGATCCCTCCTTAGACTTCTTCAATTGGCTGGATGACAGAATAAGATCTATTTTGGATTATTTTTTCCGAAAAATATTGCTTTTCCACTCTCAGCAACTCCCTGAGATCCAAAGATGTCAACTGTGAACAAGATTATTTGAGTTATTGTGAAATAGTGTCCTCAGGAAACAGATTTACCTACTCCAATGGTAGAAGACAGAACAGATCATTTCATAACATAAACATTCTCAATGCCTTAAAACTCTGCAATGCCTGGTTTTGAGTATCACAAAAAAAGAGAGAAGACAGTTGTCAATAATTTTATTTATAGGGTACTTGCAAATCAGTGGTGGGATTCAATATTTTTTTACTACTGGTTCTGTGGGCATGGCTTGGTGGGCATTGCAGGGGAAGGATACTGCAAAATCCCCATTCCCTCCCGATCAGCCGAGACTCGGGAGGCAGAGAATAGATGAGAGCAGGGCCAGTCAGAGGTGGTATTTACCGGTTCTCCAAACTACTCAATATTTCTACTACTGGTTCTCCAGAACCTGTCGGAACCTGCTGAATACCACCTCTGTTACAAATATTGACTTTCGGATTTAAGTGTCCAATTATCTGAATGGTTTTTCTCCCCCCCCCCCCCCCCCCCAGTATCCAATATTTTGGCTATTGGAATCTCCTCCTCTTGTACTTTGGGGATTATGTTCTATTAACTGAAAAACAGACAATAATACTTTGAGCATTTCAAAACAAACATTAACAGTTGATTTATTATTCATGTCTCACTTTAACAATGGCCAAAACACCTTATAGTAAAAAATGAAATCTTATTATCTATCAAGTTTGCATTTTGACTCCTGGCAGCTTACTACATTTATGATAATAAAGCAAAACACCAAAACATTAATTTGCAATATGATGTTAATAGGCCTTAAATCTCATTGACTTCAGTGGGAGTTAAGTAAAACTTACCTTGGCTCCAAGTATTACTTCATTAAAACAATAACACCTCAAAATAGAAATAGATTTAGACAAATTTCTATTGAGGAGTTCCAAGTGAGGTTGCTACCATTGAAAATTAATTGAGGAAACCATTTCGCTAGGAGATATTTATGTATATCCACTTGAAGGTATGTTTCTGCAATTTCATATGTAAGAAGAAACACATTTTATCACTTCCAGATTAATTTGGAAATAATATGGATAGAGCTGGAATTAATGTGAAATTAAGTGAGTATTCTTCCTGACAGCATATAGGAAGGTTTTTCCTAAGCAGAATTATCCTGCTGGATTTGAACTTTTTTCAGGTACCATGTTTTGTATAAAACAAATAAATATTATTATTATTGTCTGTGTGGCAAACAGTGCTTTGGGGTTGATTTCCTTAGGTCTCAAAATAACTTCACCTGCCTTTGTGAGCATTAGGTAAATGATTTTATCAAGCATCAGTTTTTATTCTGCAATACATTTTCAGGTAATGACATATAATGTGATTCTCTATACAATAGAATAGGTCACGTTTTCAAGATTTCTTGAAATTTTTGTATTCCTATCCCTTCATTTTAACCAGTACCCAATTCCACTAGTGTTCAGCTTGCCTCCTGTATATTTTACGGACAATCCCACAGTAGTGTAATCAGAAATGTATCACTTATTTTATTAAAAAAAATAAAGGGACAATTGATTAGAAAATGCTTTCTCCCTCCCTCACTCCAATTTTGGGTAATATACATAAAACCAAATCTGCTTTATACTTATATTTATTATTGACATTCTGATTCTTGCCAAACCCACACCAGTCATTAAAATAATCTAAATAAATAATATATTTATCACTAGCAATAACACTTTGACTTATATACAATACAATACAATACAATACAATACAATACAATACAATACAATACAATACAATACAATACAATACAATACAATACAACAGCAGAGTTGGAAGGGACCTTGGAGGTCATCTAGTCCAACTCCCTGCCCAGGCAGGAAACCCTATACCATATCAGACAAATGGCTCTCCAACATCTTCTTGAAGACTTGCAGTGTTGGGGCATTCACAACTTCTGGAGACAAGCTGTTCCACTGATTAATTGTTCTAACTGTCAGAAAATTTCTCCTCAGTTCTAAGTTGCTTCTCTCCTTGATTAGTTTCCACCCATTGCTTCTTGTTCTGCCCTCAGGTGCTTTGGAGAATAGTTTGACTACCTCTTCTTTGTGGCACCCTCTGAGATATCGGAACACTGCTATCATGTCTCCCCTAGTCCTTTTTATTAAACTAGACATACCCAGTTCCTGCAACCGTTCTTCATATGTTTTAGTCTCCAGTCCCCTAAGACTGTTCATTGTGCTTTACAGCCCTGTCTAAAGGGTGTACAGAGTCAGCATATTGTCCTCATTTTACCTACCTCATTCTCATTTGAATGAGAAAATAGCAAGGCAGCATCAAAGGATGGCACATGTGAATAAGTATGATGGATGAATGCATTGGAATGAAACTTTATCAATTCAGAGCATTAAAAACAGCTTGGGGGGGGGTGTACAAAACTAGTTGTTTAACTAATCAACACAGTGGTGTTTTGTTTATTTTGTTATTTTTCATTTAAGTTTCTATTTGCCAGCCATACTGATCAAACCAGTACATACTGTATTCTCAATACATATTGGTGAACATTACTTATAGCAATAGCAATAGCACTTAGATTTATATGCCACTTCACAGTGCCTTACAGCACTCTCTGAATGGTCTAGATTCTTGATAAATGACTATCAGACTTTGAAAACCTGGTATCACTGGATCGTGTTCAACAGTTTTGTTGAATTAACATTAACTGAAAAGGTTTTAAATTGGATTTTGAATAAATGTGCAATTAATTGTTACAGTTTTGAATTTTACTGTTACTATCTTTCTTCCATCATGCAAACCGCCCAGTCACATGACCCCCCCCAGCCATGCCCACCAAGCCACGCCCACAGAACCGGTCGTTAAAAAAATTGCATTCCACCACGGGGGGAGGGGGGCACTGAGGATCAGTTTGTAGCACCAAGGGGGCAGTGGACTGAAAAAGTTTGGGAACCACTGGTCTAGAAAGTCAGCATATTGCCCCCAACAATCTTGGGTCCTCATTTTACCGAACTCAGATGGATAGAAAGCTGAGTCACTGTGGGTAGAATATAATACTGCATTCTAAACACTGTGCCACAAAGGGTACTTATATGAGGGAAATTATGTTGATGGGACAATAAACTATTCAGACATAAGCAATGTTTTGTTTAATGTTTTGATATGACCAATTTGAAAGTAAATTCGTCAAAATCTGAATTATTAATGGATAATAATGGTAATGAGCGGGAGAATATGCAAGAACAATTTGGGATAGGGATCAAAAATACATTGAAATATTTGGGTATAACACTTTCACTCAAAGTTAGAGAAATGAAAAAACTTAATTACGATGTGGTGATGAATGAAGTTGAGAAAAAGATAGATAAATATAAAAAGATAAAGTTGTCTTGGTTTGGTAGAATTGCAATGTGTAAGATGATGTTGTTACCAAAGTTTAATTTTTTATTTGAGATGCTACCATTAAATTTGACAGAGAAAGATATTGAAAGATATCAGAAGAAATTGGATAAATTTTGTAATGGTGGGAAAAGACCCAGATTACTGAAGAAAATGTGGTATCAAAATCAGAAGGAAGGTGGATTACTCAATTATTATTGGGCCTATGGTATTCGAACTGTGGTAAAAATACTTAAAGGTGGAGATAGTCATTGGAGAGATTTAGAGTTAAAAGATATTAAGAGATTCGGTTCAACATGGTTTTTAGATAAAGCAAAATCAAAAAAGGTAATTAATAGCTATTGGTTAAAGGGATTGAGTAAAATTTGGAATAAATTCGTTAAAACTTTAATTCCGGATATACTTTTTTTTGGGGAAGACAATTGGAAATTGGCCGATTAAAACCAATATAAGTCGTGACAAGGTAATAGAAGATGAAAATATAGAAATTATAATAGATTGGCTAAAAACTTTAGGAAATGAAAGAAGGAAAAAAGAAATTATTGAAAAATTGGGTTTAGGCTGGTTTGAAAAAATACAAATAGAAAAATGGACTAAGAAAGTAAGGGGAAATTGCAAGATAAGCAGAAATAAAACTGAATTTGAACATTTAGTATCTCAAATTATGAAAGATGAAATTGGGTTAAAAGGACTCGTTAGTAAGATTTATAAGATTATAAATTTTGATGGAAAACCACAAATGGTGATGAAGATGAATTGGGAAAAAGAACTCAATATTAAAATATCAGACTTAGATTGGAATGTGAATTGGAAAAGTAGAATTATGAGGATTCTATCTGTAAGGATTAAAGAGCATAATTATAAGGTTGTTTGGAAATGGTATTTGACTCCATTAAGATTATCGTTGATGGATAAAAAAACTAGTAAAAAATGTTGGAGATGTGATATGGAATTAGGGACTTATGAGCATATGTGGTACAAATGTGATAAAGTTAAAAAGCTTTGGCAACAATTGGAGAAAATGATATTTGAAATGATGGAGAAAAGAATAATATTGAGATCAGAAACTATATTATTGTTGATAATTAAGGAAACAGAACTAACAAAATATGAGAAAGAATTGATTAGAATTATGATTATAGTGGGTAGAATTATAATAGCTAGATATTGGAAATTAGATGTGAATTTTAGAGTAGAAGAGTGGTATTGTGAAATGTGGAAATTAGCTTTAAATGATAAAATGACATGTGACATTAAATTTAGAAATGGTGTTTATAAAAAGGATACTTTTTGGAAAACTTGGAAACCATTTGTGGACTATGCGCTTGGAAATTTGGACGCTTCGATACCTGTACCCAGAGAACGTGGATTTGGGAGATCGTGAGGATATATCCGAAGAACCAAATCTTCCTTTCTTATGTACAGCAGAGGGTGAAATATTGTATATGTATATTTTGTTGTAATGTTTAAAAATTTAATAAAAATATATAAAAAAATGTTTTGATATGAACACTAGGAATGGAGACAGGTAAAACAAGCTAGCTAAATAAGGACTATATTTAATTAAGACTTAATTTAAACTAATGTTATACTGCGTATCTCTTCATACTTCCAATATCAAGAGAAGCAAAGCAAGATCTCCCTTCTCAATTCTCTCTATCCTAATACGCTCCTTAGGGGTATACTTATAGTCTTCTTTTCTGTTCTTGACAATGATTTCATGATAGCAAGGAAGGCCATTTTAGTTATGCTACTCAGAAGTCAAAGACAAGTACATTTTCTAGAATCTTGACATCTAATAGCTGTTAATGAATGTAATGTAATGAATGAAATCTTATTAGCATCCAGCAAACCTCAATAAAAAAAATTATTTTTTTAAAATAAATTTTTGTGGATTGTGGAAGCAAAAAAAGGATGATGTTTGGTTCAGGACAGAACTAATTATAAGCTTAGTTTAACTTTTAGCAATGTTTGAACTTGGGTCATAATTAGCTTCCTAGTTTATTCTTCCCAGCTGTCTAACTCTAAATTTAGCCTAACTGATTACGTTCTATGACTCCTGTATCATCAAGTATTTTAGTATATTATCCTAGAGATTAAATGGGACAGGAGGTATAACTGTGACCCTAAATTTGTAAATAAGTAGTTACAAATGCTTTGGACCACATAAAGTTTATACCATATTAAATATAACAGCAGAAGTACTCTGGACATGTCCAAGCTATAGCTAAGGCATGTCTTGTGCTTAAAAACTTTCCAATTAATATGCAGAAAATTTCATGTTGGAACGTGATGGACAGACAGGCTTAGCATTTGAAAGTATAAGTGACATGAAGATATAGGTCCATGGATTCAAGCTATGATTGAAGGGAATTTGTACCTAATGGAACATTTTTCAATTATGTCAATAAAGTATGAAAGGAACGGAGAGACCTGACTTGCATATCTGTGATGGAATCTTGTCTGTGATTTTTAATCACAATAGTGCCAATGTTTAAATTACATTATATATGATGCACTCATTATGAAATAAGCTAGGTGATAACAGCTCCCCCATTCCATGTACAGAAGCTCCCCAATATGTAGGTTGGATTTTACTTCAGTTCTGGAGATTTGATGGTCTTTTGTTGTATTTTATAAAAGTAGTCTATTTTAGAGTTGCTGGAAAGATTTTATGATATACGCCATTGTGCCCTCCAGTTTCTCACCTCTGTCTGTTGTCTGTTTGCTTGCCTGTTCAAACAAAAGCTTATATGGTGGAATAGTGGCACAAATGTGCCTCATGTGAGCAGAGTAATGCATGCTGGAGTGCATGCTATGTTTTTTGTGTTTTCGAGGTAGATGCATTTTGACATAGAAAGGAAGTAATTGCCTTCTTCAAACAAATAGTTACCCAGGATGCTAATTCAGGAGTATGCAAATAGTTGGTAGGACCGAGACTGCAAATATTGCTATAGGTGGCTGTCATAGTTAAAAACGGATTCAGTGCCAACTGGAACCAAAACAATAAGCTGCCTACCTACTACCTATCAAAAATATTTTACACAATTCCTTGTTGCAAAGCAGTTTTATCATAAGACATTTTAAATAACAACATGGTGACACCCAGAATACAATCAATCAACTGAAAAAACAACCCAGAGATGTGTTTCTCATGACAGCAGTGAGCTTGTGGTCCTGATGTAGCATACTACAACTATTGGAAAATCAAGCTAATCATGTGTTAGGCTGCCCGACATAGCTGCAATTTTGAGAAGATGACATGGGTGCTCTTACCAAATGACTGTTCCATGAAGGCCTTTTGGGGACTTAGAAAAATTTAATGAAAGGAAGACATTGCTGCTGAAGGCTCATGGTTTAGTTTGCAGCTCAGCAGAAATTCTGCTGTATAATCTTATAATAGGCACTGTCTTGATTTTGCTGAAATCATTATAAGCCTCATCTTTAATCCTTATATTTATCTTTGTAAAGTTACTGAGGAACGCATATTTAATACTCTGTTACTAGAAATAGTATGAGAATAAATCCTTAAGTATTTTTCATGGAGAAGTTTGCAAATATATTTAATGGGCTTTAAAAAAAAATTATATGTGATACCAACTTTCTGAGGCTAAAACTGTACAATATGTGGCATACAGACATCTACATATGTCTGTGCAAGTTAATGAAACATTGGACAAGAAAGAGATATTTCTTCTTCGGAGATGTTTCTCCGAAAATAAGACCTCACCTGATAATAAGCCTGACCGGGCTTTTGAGCGCATGTGCTAAAATAAGTCCTCCCCCCAAAATAAGCCCTCCCTGAAAATATTGCAACACAGCAGCAGCCATGAGGTGACCACGCTCACCACCTCCTACACCACAAAAATAATAAAACCTCCCTGAAAAAAGGACCAAATGCTTATTTCGGGAGTCAAAAGAAAATAAGATCTTGTCTTAGTTTCAGGGAAACATGGAAGCATATAGAGTTTGAAAGGTTCTGGAATGAAGATGTTATCATTACATCTTTTAATGAATAAATAAAGGCATTTCCTGAATTAGAGGCATGTTTATTTGTTTTTTCCTTTTTTGTGATCAGATGTTTCACTTTGCTTATCAGTTAAAGATCCATTTTGAGAAATACAATGATCTGTTATACAAACTTTTAAACCTCTGAATCATAGTGCATTACCATTTCAAACCCCCTTCCCTTAGCGTTAATGATAAAACTCCACCTGTGATGAAGATGTGACACCTAATTACTTCATTAAAATGAAATTGTTTTCTTCAGTTTATAATGCCACTTCAAAGTCATTGCTCTACAGGAGCTTCTCCTTTAGAAAAATATTAAAGAGAAGATTTCATAAAGTAGAACGTGATTTAAAGTCACAAATAAAGGACTCAGTGCTATATTTCATTAACTTTTCAGATTTCAGATTTAAGTTCTATTTAGATATAATTGAACAGAGGCTACTTTCTTTTCTCCTTTCTCCTTTTCTTCTTTTTTCTATGCTTACAATTCTCTGCAATCCAAAAGGATGCATCCAAAGGCACTTTTGTGTTTGTGAAATGCTTAATCAGTTCATAGCAGGATTAATTTACCTCTTGTATGGAGACATTCATGAGTGTGCTAAATCAAGATGCAAAAATATTCTTACACTTGCACAAAATGCTATCTGCATATAGGTTACATTATAAAATAGCACTAAAATAATAAAACCACATTATAACAGATTTCACTACATTTCAGTGAAATTAATTTACAAATCTCTTATCCAATAATTTTGAATGGTCAATGGTCAGCAATATCAGTGGTCATAAATTTAACATTTAAATATGATTGAGCTCATCAAAATTATGATCATCTGAATCCTATTTAAACCTTCATTTTTTTACATATGTTTTTAATTGATTTTTCAAAATATAAAATACAAAGAAAAATAAAAAAAAGTAGTAGAAAACTAAGAAGAGCGTAAGGGAAATGGAGTCAGGAGGGCCGCATGCGCATGGCAGAGGCATTGCGGGCCAGTTTTCCACTATTTCCAAGGCAGCCCGTGGGCCAGATTTAAGCACCTCATGGGCTGGATTCTGCCCTCAGCCCTTGTGTTTTACACCCCTGGTGTAAAGGGAGAAAAAGAAAGAAAAAGGCACTGACTTCAGACTTTCTTTAGCACAATAGGAGATAACAACATTACAACCACAACTTTTTGCTTTTACACAACAGTATATACTAGCCATTTCTATAAGAATAAGCCTATCTTGTTAACAAAAACAAAATCAAGGTTTCATAAACCTTAAATTTCTGATTATTCAGATATTGATGTTTTTGTCTGCTGGTTTTTCCTTCTTCCTCCCGAGTCAATTACAGTCAGAGGTTATGGGGCAGAAGAAATCCTTTCCATGGCCCTATTGTATCGGGTACTGTAGAAGTCATTGGGTTCCCTACCCCCTCCTATTTAAGTTCAGCATAACACCACTGTATAAACTCATCCATCACCATGGATTATACTGAGGTATAATCAGTTTCTGAAAACTTCAAACTCAAAACTTTTGAGCTTCCAACAATCTTTTAAGTCCTGATTATGCCAGAAAGCTTGAGGACTTCAGGGAACATGTGAACTTATAGGTGGCTCCTTTGTTAACAACCCTTCGTTGTTTTCTTGTTAGAAATATTTTTATAGCTTTTAAATTTGTATAACTAATAATGATGTGCTTTTATGTACCTACCGGTATTCACTGTTTTAGCTTTGTTGTATGTTGTCCATAGTCACATTTGGTGAGAAGGTTGCTGAATAAATCAGATGAAACAAATAAATATTAGTGATATATGAGGGTCTTAAGTAATTGAATCATTATTTCTGGTGATTTTATGGGATAGGTTGGTTATAAGATGGAGGGCTAAATAAATAAATAAAATGTTAACAGAAAAGGGAAATGCCAAATCAGATGTTATTTGGGGAAGCCTCATAAGATTCATCTTTCTGGTTTTTCCACTTGTACTCTCTCTTTCCTTTCTATTTCCTTTCTACCAGTGGTGGGTTTCTGCAGGCTCGCACCTGTGAGAGGGGGTTCCACCGGCGTACCTGGAAGTAAATCTAGCCCGCCGCTGCCAGTGACCCAATGGGAAGGAAAGGAAAGGAAGAAAGAAAGAAAGAAAGAAAGAAAGAAAGAAAGAAAGAAAGAAAGAAAGAAAGAATTTATCATCACAATTGAGTCCAAAATTTTGGTTGCTAAGCAAGAGCGTTGTTAAATGAGTTTCACCACATTTTAAAAGGTGGCCACTCCCACCCTGTCACATGACTGCCAAGCCACGCCCACAAAATAGGCCACATCTACAGAGTAGGTTCTAAAAAATTTGAAACCCACCACTGCTTTCTACCAATCCATTCTCACTCAATTTAATTTAGTACAAGAATGATCAAATGTGGTATGAAAGCCAGTAAGACTTCTCAAAAGAAAGTAACATCATCTCTTAGTGCCACAAGTACAGCATGCAGTGCAATAGCAGAATCCAGTACCCAATACTTGCACATGCTTAACAGTGCATATTTGCACAAGAGAGGAAAGGCTGTAAGTTTTTTTTTTCTCAGCTGAAAGCCAAATGACACATGATGGCTCCACTAAGGTCAGTAACTCTTTCTCCAATCATAAAAAAGGATCTCCCACTGTTCATTCATCTACTTTTCATATTGTTTCTCAACTGCCCTGAGATAGTTTGTAGTGGCCTGCAGAACTGAATCTTTTGAACAACATGAAGAATATAGAATCTTCTAACCCTAATTCCAGATAAGTACAATTTTCCTGGTGGAAATGTTTATTGGGTTATTTGGACATCACAATGTTTATGAAGTCCTACATAACAAAGCATGGGTTTGGGTTTTTTTTCTGGAAACTTGCACATTTCCAAGTAGCTGGCCCACTTCACTTAAATAGATTATTTATACTTTGGATCTTTTTTGTTTGTTTGTGTGTGTGTGTGAGTGTGTGTGTGTGCCTTAAAGTCAGTGTTGACTGCTAGAGGCTGCCTTGATTAGTTCCTGTGGCTTTCTTGGCAAGATTTTGGATGTAGTTTGCCATGGCCTCTTTCCTAAGATTGTGAGAGACTTGTGCAATGTCATCCAGCTGACTTTGTGCCTAGGGCAGGACTAGAGCTCATAGTGTCTAGCCTTGGGCTTTAAACACTACATCGAACTTGCTCATTGTGCTATATCTTGCAAAAAAAGAAGAAGAAAACTAAACACCAGCTGCAAAAAAGAACATGTCTGTATTTTTGCCAGTAAAATTACATAGACACATCTACGAAGACATCAAGAGTCAAACTCAAGTCAAACTCCTCTTGAAGGAAACTTGTTTTTTACATCTTAAAAACCAAACTGTTATGTGCAATCAAAATTAGAAATATCTAATTGTGAAAATTCTTCCTCCCCTATTAGCCTCCCCTCTATCAATTTATTCAGTGAAGACATTTATATTGCCTTATCTGATAATATTTCAACATAGTAGTAAATAGTAGCACAATGGACATCCCATAATGTGGGAAAGGGTTCTGTTCTGTTCTGTTCTGTTCCATTCTAAACAGTTCTTATACAATCAAAAAAGAGTGCCTAAGTACTAGAAGCAACTGTGAGAAAGTAGTGTAAAGTATCAGCAGTGAGGTTCGCTTGGTGAATTTTGGCTGGTTGTGGTCAGTTCAGCCTCTTTCCTAGAGTTTTTTTAAAAATAAAATTAGGGCAAGGTGGAACAACCATAAAACCATAAAAAGGATATATAAATGCAATAAAGATAAAATATATTTTGATTGCTCACCTAGCACTTTCATTTTTGATGACCATACACAATTAATGCAATCTTAATAGTTTATTGTAAATCACAGTAGATTTTAGTATTTCACACATCTGTTCCTCCTTCTGCCCCTCTCCCCAATTGTTTCTACCATATATGATTGAAAAAGGTCTTTGTATGATCTATTTCTAGATATTTCTAAGGGGTTACTTCATTGAACTGTCCTTTGCAGTCCATTGCAAGTTATTCATTATCAGGTACTTTCTCCACCTGTTCTGTCTTGCCAAGTAAAATGACTACATTTATATAGTATAATAGCGATTTTGAAATATATTTTTTTTCTGAGATCTTTATCCATATGATTACATCTCATTCACCACCTTGTCCCAACCCCCGCAATCTAGGTGGTCAGGGCTTACAGAGCCAGGGCTTGAGACTGATGCTATGCAACGCCAGGTCTGTTGTCAACAAAGCCCCCTCATTAACGACCTTGTGTCGGAGGGGAGCAGGACCTGGCGGGAATTACGGAGACCTGGTTGGGTCACGAGGGAGGACTTCCTCTCGTAGAAATGTGCCCACCAGGTTACCGTGCATTTCATCAGTCACGGGCCCTAGGCAGGGGTGGAGGGATAGCGGTCATTGTGAGGGAAGGTCTTGAGCCAAGAGAGACCACTGTGCCACAGATAACCGGTTGTGAGTCCCTCTGCGTGAAGTGGGGCCCAGGGAGGCAGTTGGGCATGCTTATTATGTACCTGGCTCCCCGCTACGTATCAGCAGCCCTTCCCGAGCTCCTCGAGATGATCGCCGAGATGGCGGTTGAGACCCCCAGACTGCTAGTCATGGGGGACTTTAACCTGCCATCGGTAGGTGAGAATTCCGAGGCCGCTCAGGAGTTCATGGCCTCCATGACGGCCATGGACCTGACCCAAGTAATTCAGGGCCCCACACACGAGGGAGGACACACACTGGATCTCATTTTTGTCTCTGGCCAGTGGATGAGTGATCTGGGAGTCGGGGATTTAGTCATCACACCCCTGTCATGGTCAGATCACTCACTTCTCCGGCTCGACTTTCCCACCGCTACACCCCACCGTGGGGAGGCGGAACCGGAACACCCAAGATGGTTCCGCCCCAGGCGCCTGATGGAACCTGAAAGGTTCCAGACAGAGCTTGGGCCACTACCTGTAGCCCTGACCCGCACCCGGATGGAGGACCTAGTGGCTGCATGGAATACTGCGGCCATTGGGGCCTTGGACAGGATTGCGCCTTTGCGGCCTCTCTTGCGGCAGCGAACCACCCTGGCTCCCTGGTTCTCTGAGGAGCTGAAGGTGATGAAGCGCCACAAGAGATGCATAGAGAGGAGATGGAGATCCACATGCTCTGAATCTGACCGAACACAGGTAAGAGCCCATTTGAGGACTTACATTGTGGCGATAAGAGTGGCCAAATGTCGGTATTGTGCCACTCTTATCGCATCCGCAGATAACCGCCCTGCCGCCCTGTTTGGGGTGACCCACTCCCTCCTTCACCAGAGGCCGCGGGAAGCCCCTCTGCAGGGATGAGCAGAGGAATTTGGAGAGTATCTGCAGGACAAAATTGCTCAGATCCGGAGCGAGTTGGCCTCCACCGAAAGTGGCCCGGAGGAGACGTCAGAAGCGGGCCTTGAGGCACCATTCTGGGAGGAGGTTGACTCTGTTATTTCCGAAGATATGTCCAGGTTGCGTAGGCGACTGAGAGCCACCATATGTTTATTGGACCCGTGTCCCTCCTGGCTTGTACTGGCATCCTGGGAGGTGTCACGAGGCTGGCTCCAGGAGGTTGTCAACGCTTCTTTGAGTGAGGGGTTCTTGCCGGCCAACTTGAAAGAGGCGGTGGTGAGGCCCCTCCTCAAGAAGCCTTCCCTGGACCCAGCATTGTTAGCTAATTATCGTCCCATCTCCAACCTTTGCTTTTTGGCAAAGGTTGTAGAGAGTGTGGTGGCACAACAGTTTCCACGTCACCTGGAGGAAATTGATTATCTGGACCCGTGCCAGTCCGGCTTCCGGCCCGGTCACAGCACCGAGACGGCATTGGTCGCGTTGGTGGATGATCTCTGGAAGGCCAGAGATGGGGGTTGTTCCTCCATCCTGGTCCTATTAGACCTCTCAGCGGCTTTTGATATCATCGACCATGGTATCCTATTGCACTGACTGGAGGGGTTGGGGGTGAGGGGCACCGTTTTACAGTGGTTCTCCTCCTACCTCTCCGGTCAGTCCCAATTTGTATTGACAGGGGGGCAGAGGTCGACCGCGAGGCCTCTCACGTGTGGGGTGTCTCAGGGGTCGGTCCTCCCGCCTCTCCTGTTCAATACATATATGAAGCCACTGGGCGAGATCATACGTGGGTTTGGGGTAGATTACCATCTGTACGCGGATGACACCCAGCTGTACATCTCTACCCCAAACCACCCCAACGATGCCGTCGAAGTAATGTCCCGGTGATCTGGAAGCCGTGCGGATCTGGATGGGAAGGAACAGACTCAGGCTCAACCCGTCCAAGACTGAGTGGCTGTGGCTACCGGCGCCCCGGTTCAACCAGTTGACGCCATCACTGGCCATAGGGGGCGAACATCTAACCCGCGTGGATCGGGCACGCAACTTAGGCATCCTCCTGGATTCCCGGCTGTCTATAGAAGACCATGTGACAGCTGTGGCCAGGGGGGCATTTTACCAGGTTCGCCTGGTACGCCAGTTGCGTCCCCTATTGGACCGGGACACCCTTTGCACGGTCTCTCATGCGCTTGTGATGTCTCAGCTGGACTACTGTAATGCTCTCTACATGGGGCTCCTCTTGAGATGTACCCGGAGACTACAGCTGGTCCAGAACGCGGCCGCGCGGGCAGTTATGGGAGTCACTAGATACTCCCATGTAACACCACTCCTGCGCGAGCTGCCCTGGCTACCTGTGGTCTTTCGGGTGCGTTTCAAGGTGTTGATTATCATCTTTAAAGCGCTCCATGGCACAGGACCTAGTTATTTGCGAGATCGTATCCTGCCCCATACATCCCTCCGGCCGATTCGCTCACACAGAGAGGGACTTCTCCGGGTGCCGTCCACTAGGCAGTGCCAGCGGGTGACGCCCAGGGGAAGGGCCTTCTCTGTGATGGGCCCGACTGTCTGGAACGACCTACCCCCGGATGTTAGAATGACTACGGACCTCCGCGCCTTCCGCCAAAAAGTAAAAACCTATTTGTTTCATCAGGCCAGCTTGTCTAATCTATGCTCCTCGCCCCAGTCTGTTTTCTCAAATTGTTTATTGGGTTTTAATGGGTGGTAATTTTAATGGTTTTTAAATTTTGTACAGGGTAGTTTAATTCGTTTTTAAATTTGTGTGTTGTATGTTTTTAGTTGGTTTTTAATTTTCCTGTACACCGCCCCGAGTCCCTTCGGGGAGAGGGGGTGGTTTATAAATATAATAAATAATAATAATAATAATAATAATAATAATTATTATTATTATTATTATTATTATTATTATTATTATTATTATTATTATTATTATTATTATTATTATTATTATTATTATTATTATTATTATTATTATTATTATTATTATTATTATTATTATTATTAATAATAATAATAATAATAATAATAATAATAATAATTGTATTCCTTTTCACTGATAATTTCAATAGAATAGTTAATTAAGTTCACAGTGATGTGAACCATTGTGAAAGTGAAACCATTATATAATTTTTCTCCTTCCTCAGGTATAAAAGCTTTCTAAGGTTCACGTAAATGATATAATTTGTCTTATTTCTTATGTTAAACATGATTTCTAGATTGCTAGGCATATCAAAGACAATTTGTGATGAAATCCTAGCAGTTAGCTTTACCTGAGATTTGCACATTTCTGTATAGCGTTGGTACAGAGAGAAATAAAAAGAGGCACAAGAACAATTCCCTTAATAACATTGCACAGTTATTCCAGAATCTCTTCTAGTTTATTTTCTCAGGAATGAGAATCGGAGGTTTGTATGAAAGAACCTGTTCCACATATTTTCCCTAATGATGTGAAGTAGATGCTTATGAAGAAGAAACCTTTCTGTGATAGCACTGCCATTGGGGAATGGCCTTTCATGGATCCATGCTCTGCTGTTGTTTGCACTCATTATTTGTGATACTTTTAGAGCTAGATCTTTTTATTCCTCCAGACTTTAATAGTTGAGTTCGATGGTGATGTATGCCATGAACAGAAGAGTTTGATATGAATGCCAAGTTGGATTATTTTCCTTTCTTCCAAGATGGAAAAAAGGGGGGAAATTCTCAGTGGTGGATGCATTATCTTAATTACAGAAGTGACAAAAGAATTGAATATGTGTAAGTGGCCTATCTTTCCCTATACAATTATGTGGAATCATGGGCATTCAGGCAAACCACAGTGTGTTGAAGAGCTGTGTACCCAAGGAAAACAACCAGGCAGAGTAATAGACTTTCAGCCAATTCACAACATTAAAACAAGTTGTTAAATACTGCCAGAAGAAATGTAAATAAAAATATGAACAACACAAACTTTTTACCTTGGAACAAAGATCCAAGAGATAAGCCATTTATGCATCTGTAAGGAATGGGGGGAAATTATTACTTCATGCTTACTCCTGTCTTTTTACAGCATATGTGCATTTCAGAAAATCACACACAAGGTCTACTGTTTGTCTCTTAGAAGTATTTTATTCCACAGTTTATGCGGGTATCAAGAAAAACACAGGTTTAGTACTACAATAAGTAGACCCAATTAAGATTTACTAGCACAGTTCACACTCAATAGGGAATATCATATAATAATTAAAAAGAAAAAAAGGAAAAGAGATTGACACCAAGACAAATATTTTAACCTAATCAAATTAAAAGGGGATACAATCTTGTATTAGAAATTATTTCTCTAAGTGATATTATTATCCAAGTTGTACAGAAGTTGTGAATGATCCAACACTGGAAATTTTTAAGATGTTGGATAACCATTTGTCTCAGGTTGTATAGGGTTTCCTGCATAAGCAGGGGGTTGGACTAGAAGACCTCCAAGGTCCCTTCCAACTCTGTTATTTTATACTATTTCTGGGATTCTTAAATAAGCAAAAGTTTTATGTGATTTATTGGAAAATGTCCATGGCATGCCATACTTTATTCTTTTTTTCTGGCTGGTAAACTGTCAGCTAGCTACCAAATAGCCCCATTTGGGAACAAGCAACAGCAAAACAGTAAATGAATAGAATGGGTTAGTAACTCTTTTAATGGAAGCGCAGATAAATGAGTGGTTTAAATATTTATAGCATGAAAGGTGTTTGAACAGCAAAATGCACTTATTGTTTGGTGTTTCATTTTCAGTTTTATGATAGACATTGGCCATAGAAGGGAAAACATTGTGGAAAAAAATATTTTATAAATGAAGATGAATGATAGTGGTCCACTATCTATGCTCCTATGTTTTGTTGGTTCATTATTTGGAATAGTAAAAATGGGCAGTTACATGGCACTTATTACATTTAGTAGCACACCCAACTTCTAACTTAAATGCCCTTCATTACTATTCAAAGTATTGGCAGTCTTTGATTTTTTAAATAAGTTGGATATTGATATAGAGTCTTCATCCAATAAATACTGTCTCTACATGCATCATATTTTAGGCACTACTAACATAGGTTTACCTTTTTTTATATAGCACTAGCTTTATTCATGCCAAGCAAGAAAGGTATGAATGGCTATGTATTATTTTTTAAGACTATTCTTCCATATTCAAAAGTTAACACTTTTTCCAGTTTCTGTGAATGCTAATTGCTTCATTCACATTATTGCACATCTACTGTATCCATAGCAATTCAACCAAGGGATACATTTATTTATTCACCAATAATAAATTTATTATAGTAAAGAATTTACTTACGGCCGATCACAATTCATTTTTCATATGCTAAGTAATATCTTTTTCCTTATTAAAGAAATCTTCAATTACAGGATACAATCTCTGCATATGAAGTGGTGATTAGTTATGCCACTGCCTTTAAGAGTTACTTTAAGGTAAAATTAAGATTAAATCCCAACCAGAGCAGCTCTGAATAAAATTGCTTAGCTAAAATATTGATATACAGGCTGACGGCACCCTGGGGAGGCCCACTCTGTGGGAGCGGACAGGTCGAAGGGAGGTATGTGGCAGGAGGTGGTCTCTCAAGTAACCAGGACCTGTGAGCAGGATGATAAAATGGATCCTTCCATTTGATTAAAATGTGCATTTTATTACAATGATATTTGCTAAAAGAAATCCCTTTACACTTTTTCTGTGCTTACTGAGAAATAGACACAAAAGACATATCTCTAAAACTGAAGTTGTGCAAATCAAACTTACATAAAATAATTACCTTTGTATTTCTCTCTCCTCTAGACCAACAGGGTTACATATTTTTTTATTTTATTTTGAAGCAACGGCCACACATCATGAGTATTTAAGGCTTTATTCCAAGGCAGTATAAGAAAATAACTTGGCAGTATTTACAAGGTAACATAATAACACCGAGTAGCGAAAAAACAGACTTTATAGCCTTTGTGGGAACTCTTAGGAATTCCAAAAAGATGACAGTGAGCAGACCCCTTCAAAACTGGCAACTATGAAGCATTTTTCCAGGCTTGCTCTGCAGCAAAATCCCATCACAAGGGAGTTTCTGACAAGCATATATAGACTCCTAACCGTAATCAATTACATCTGTTTCCAATTGCCTCTTCTCACATGATTTCCCAAAACTAGGGAGGATAAATTTATTTCATTTTATCCTTGGAAAGCTTTGCCTGCTCCTGCCAAGGATGAAACCATCTCAAATGTAAGCAGTCTTTGTTTACACCAGGTGATTTGTACTGGAGATGAGAATGATCACCCCACTCTGGACAGGTGTTCCACACCAAAGACAGGACCAAACAGATTATAAACCTTTAAAACAATTATTTACTTTGGTATTACATACTTAACAGTCACATGGCAATGTAAATTTCTATGGGTCTTGCACCTAATGTAAAGAGGTGCACATGGTTATCCAATTCCTATTGGCCAATCTCCTAGTGAAATTGACAACCCAACAATGTCACAAAGTGTAATCTACATGATAGGACCACAATTCTGAAAATGTAGTTGCTCTAATTTATTTACTCCATCTTTTTCCTGATGATGGAGAATATTGCTTGATTTTCTGCTATCCCTGTGTGATAATTACTAATGCCATTTCTGCTTTTTGAAAATACTGTTTTGGGATATGATATCATCTGTTGCTAAGCTTGTTAGGTCTTCAAGCTTCATTTCTTTCTCTAAGGTCAAGTTGAAGACCTGGAGACTTGTATGCTGTGCAAATGCAGTATTGTTTTGTCTAGTAAATGACAAAAGATTACCCTTTCATTGTATCTATTCTCAAATATCAAAAAGCCCAGATATTAGGTATCTCTGAGAGCTAAAAATGGTCTTTGCAAGTTACCAAAGCTCTTTATTACTATGGAGCAGATGTAAGCATTTTGGTTCTGACAGCTCCAAGGAATGCTTTGACAAAGCTTGTTGGATTCAATCTGTAGAAACTATGATAGTTGCTTTGTCCTTTGTGTTACATTGGTATCAGCAAGAGCTGGGCCTGCTGCTATAGTGTGAAGAATGCAGCCTTATAAGCTTCTGGCTTATCTTCTATGCCCAGATATCACAGTGGCGCAACTATGTTGTCTTTTATACTGCTCACTGCACTGGCTAGAGACTAATGCTGCTGTATTTATCACTGCTTCCTCCCTAATCATCTCTTTATTTTGACACAATGCTACTGAATCATCTCTTGAAATCTAATTTAGATTAAAGTAATCCAAAAGATTGTCATAATGAGCTGGGAAAGCAAGCCAAATGCCAAGCATAAAAGATACAAGATTTTTTCCCCATTTTCTTTAGGTATTCAGTTCAAAGACTCCAATGTGCAAGCAGAGGAAAATCATGGAAAAGGGGATTGAGAAAACAGCAGTAATAAAAAATATTCTTAAAAAAAGACAAAACAGATCATTGGGCTATAAGATGCCCAAATCTCCTCAAATACTATATATTATTATAATTTAAGATTATACAGGATATTAAGATATATTATTCCATTTCTCATTTATTCAAAGCTTCTGAATATGTATAATGAATATAATATATCAGCATGTACTATATTGAGATAAATAATATTGTGGCTTTGAAGCCACAATATTATTCTTTATTTGTAGAGGTATTGTATACTTTTTTAATTCTTTATTGCTATAATACAGGTGCTATTAGACATGCCATGAATCTCCAGATGATGAATATTTACAATATGTAAAGAAACTGCAGTATACAAGCAAATATTGATGAGTATTTGATCAACATCATACAGTGTCAAATGGAAAGGAGAATAAAAATGTTTTTATATTGTTTCAAGATATTTGATATCCTGTTCCAAGATATTCTATTTTGTTCCATCAATATTTCTCTTGATTCCACATCCTTAATGGAATTCTGCAAAAAAAATGAGAATTTAGAACTATATTTATTTACCATTTTGGGGAAATTGATTTTGGAGCAAAAAAAAGTTGAAAGTAGTAATTTTCTATTTCGATATTACAAACTAGCCGTTCCCGGCCACGTGTTGCTGTGGCCCAGTCTGGTTAAATGACCAACCAATCTGTATGTAGATCTACACCTGCACACACAAACATGTACACACAACCACCGTATAACCCCCAACCTACCTACCTACTATATTTCTCCCTCTCCCTCTCTATCCCTCTACCTACCTACCTACCTACCTACCTACCTACCTACCTACCTACCTACCTACCGTATTTCTCCCTCTCTATCTCTATGCCTCTATCTACCTACCGACCTACCTACCTACCTACTGTATTTCTCCCTCTCTCGATCCCTCTACCTACCTACCTACCTACCTAGCTACCTACCTACCTACCTACCTACCTACCTACCTACCTACCTACCTACCTACTGCATTTCTCCCTCCCTCTCTCTATCTCTATGGACAGAGTATTTTATGTCATAAAGGATGACACAATACCTGTGGCCCACTGCTCTTTCTGTATCCATCTACCTACCTTTTAAACAATTTTTTACAATTCCATTGCATGTACCTGGCAAAGGTGTGACATCTACACAATCTATATTTGTGGGGGGTTTGCCCCTCGTAGAAATGTGCCCACCAGGTTACTGTGCCTTTCATCAGCCAAGGGCCCTAGGGTCTTGAGCCGAAGGAGACCACTATCCCTGAGACGACCGGATGTGAGTCCCTCTTCGTGAGGTGGGGCCTAGGGAGGCAGTTGAGCATGTTAGTGTATACCTGGCTCCTCGCTATGCAACAACAGCCCTGCCCGAGCTCCTAGAGGTGATAGCCGAGGCGGCGGTTGAGACCCCCAGACTTTTGGTCATGGGGGACTTTAACTTGCCGTCAGTAGGCGAGACCTCTGGAGCAGCTCAGGAGTTCATGGCTTCCATGACGGCCATAGACCTGACCCAGGTAGTTTTAGGCCCTACTCATGAGGGGGGACACACCCTGGATTTGATCTTCATCTCGGGACAGTGGGGTAGTGATCTGGGAACAGGGGATTTAGCCATCACACCCTTATCATGGACTGATCACGCTCTCCTCCGGCTGGACTTTCCAATTGCCTCACCTCACCGCGGGGAGGCGGAGCCCGACATTCCTAGATGGTTTCGCCCCAGGCTCCTGATGGACCCAGATGGGTTCCAGAGGGAGCTTGGGCCAATTCCTGTGACTCTACCCCATGACTCAACTGAGGACCTACTGACTGCATGGTTAAATGCGGCCACGGGGGCCTTGGACCGAGTCGCGCCCTTGCGGTCTCTCTTGCGGTCCAGGCTCCTTGGTTCTCTGAGGAGCTGAGGGAGATGAAATGCCACAGGAGACACCTAGAGAGCAGATGGAGATCCTCTCGCTCCGAAGCTGACCGAACACTAGTGAGAGCCCATATTAGGACTTACTTAGTGGCGATAAGGGTGGCCAAACGTGAGTATTGTGCCACCCTTATTGCATCCGCAGATAACCGTCCTGCCACCCTGTTTGGGGTAACCCGCTCCCTCTTTCACCAGAGGCTGCAGGAAGCCCCTCTGCAGGGACGAGCAGAGGAATTTGGGATTTATCTGCAGGACAAAATCACTCGGATTCGGAATGAGTTACTCTCCATCGAGAGTGGTCTGGCCGGATTGCCCGAGGCTGGTCTTGAGGTACCATTCTGGAGGAGTTTGACTTTGTTACTACTGAGGATATGGACAGGTTGTCAAAGAGACTTAAGGCTACCACATGTTTATTGGACCCGTGTCCCTCCTGGCTTGTACTGGCATCCTGGGAGACGACACGAGGCTGGCTCCAGGAGATTGTCAACGCCTCTTTGAGTGAGGGGTCCTTGCCTGCTGTCTTGAAAGAGGCGGTAGTGAGGCCTCTCCTCAAGAAGCCCTCCCTGGATCCAGCATTATTGGAGAACTATCGTCCAGTCTCCAAACTCCACTGTCTAGCGAAGGTTGTTGAGAGTGTGGTGGCCCAACAGTTTCCGCGACACTAGACCCGTGCCAGTCCGGCTTGCGATCCAGTCACAGCACCGAGACGGCATTGGTCGCGTTGGTTGATGATCTTTGGAGGGCACGGGATAGAGGTTGTTCCTCTATCCTTGTCCTGTTAGACCTCTCAGCGGCTTTTGATACCATCGACCAGGGTATCCTATTGCACCGACTGGGGAGGTTGGGGCTGGGAGGCACTGTTTTACAGTGGTTCTCGTCCTACCTCTCTGGTCGGTCACAATATGTGTTGACAGGAGGGCAGAACCCCTATGCGGGGTTCCTCAGGGGTCGGTCCTCTCGCCCCTTCTGTTTAACATATATATGAAGCCGCTGGGCGAGATCATTCGTAGTTTTGGGGTGGGATATCATCTCTACGCTGATGACACCCAGCTGTACATATCCACCCCATACCACCCCAACGATGCTGCCGAGGTGCTGTCCCGGTGTTTGGAGGCCGTACGGATCTGGATGGGTAGTAACAAACTCAAACTCAACCCGTCCAAGACTGAGTGGCTGTGGTTTCTGGCACCCCGGTTCAGCCAGATTACTCCAACTCTGGCCATTGGGGGCGAAACACTGGCCCCCATGGAGAGGGCGTGCAATTTGGGTGTCCTCCTGGATTCCCGGCTGTCTATGGAGGACCATGTGGCAGCCGTGGCTAGGAGGGCATTTCATCAGGTACGCCTGATGCGCCAATTGCGCCCCTTACTGGACCGGGCTGCCCTTCGCACAGTCACTCAAGCACTCGTGACATCCCGGCTCGACTACTGCACCGCTCTCTACATGGGGCTTTCCTTGAGGTGCACTCGAAAGCTACAGCTAGTCCAGAATGCAGCCGCGCAGGTAATAACGGGAGTTCCGAGATGCTCCCATATAACACCTATCCTGCGCGAGCTGCACTGGCTTCCTGTGGTCTGTCGGGTGCGCTTCAAGGTTTTGACGACCATCTTTAAATCGCTCCATGGCTCGGGGCCTAGTTATATGCGAGACCGTCTCCTGCCCCATACATCCCTACGGCCGATCCGCTCCCACAGAGAGGGCCTTCTCAGGGTGCCGTCAGCCGGGCAATGCCATCTGGCGACACCCAGGGGAAGAGCCTTCTCTGTGGCAGGCCCGGCCCTTTGGAATGACCTCCCCCCTGAACTTCGTATCATCTCGGACCTCCGCCTCTTCCACCAGTGTCTAAAGACACATCTTTTTCAGCAGGCCAGCCTAGCCTAACCTCCCGCTGGGAGGTTAGGCTATTTTAGATAGTTTTAAATTGGGGGTTTTAACCTGGTTTTTAGCATAGGATTGTTTCTAGTAATTTAATATGCTTTTACATTTTGTATATTCTGTCTTATATGCTTTTAAATTCCTGTGCGCCGCCCTGGGTCCCTCATGGAGAAGGGCGGGATATAAATCGAATTAAAATAAATAAATATATGTATCATTGGTGCTGTATTTCAAAGAAGCGTTGTGTGAAAAGTTGGAAGCGATCGATGCAGTACTTTAGGAGATTAGCGGTTTTGAACAAACTCATAGTTACATTTTTATTTATATAGATTTCACTTTTGCCATATAGTGAGTGCCGTATAGTGATTCACTGCCAAATTATTTTTCTTTTACTTTCTTCAGTTTGCTCTCTGGGAAACGAATTGCATGTTACATTCACTATCACGGCCTTTTTGTGAATGGCCAGCTCGTCTTCTATAGCGGTTCATGACAGCATAGTGTTTGAGTTTCTATGCAGACACTCAAGCAAACTCTTGGTGCTAGTTAATTGATAAAAGAAGCTGAGATTATGGGGTAGTTTACTTTACCATAGGCCAAAGTTCTCATAAGACAAGGAAGGGTATTGTTCTGACACCACAGGTAGTTTTAAAGGTTAGGGTAGGATTAAAATGGCCAATATAATGTTATATTGCTGAAGCTTTGAGGTGGGAGGGGGAATGGTGGAAACTGTTGGAAGAGGATATAGAAGAATGTGCTGGACAATAGGAGGAAGAATTGGAATGAGAGAAGTCTAATCACTCAGATACCCAGCAACATATGAGATAAGAAAATTTTACTAGCGAAAGATAGTAAAACATTTTGCTCATGCTTTGTGGGCAAGATGAAAAACACATGTCCAAACATGCTTGTATAGGTGGATCACATACAAAAAAATAATAATAGAAAAATAATTTGCATTAATTATTTTAAGCATCTAGTCAGTTTCATTTGTTGCTACTGCCAAGAAACCAGGAAGTCTACAGTTCAACAGTTGGTAACTGACTTTCAATCAATTTTTCCTCTTTCACTGGTCATGGCAAAAATGTGGCTCTCATGTTAGCCGCATCCTGGCACCTCCAGGAGTATTTAATCTTAACCTTACATAATGAAGGAAGATGGATGATTGGACAGACAGACAAAAAAGTAACCTTTTGAAATGGAGGCAGGATAATTTTTTCAAGCACTAATATTCAAATAGAACTGATGGAGCTAAAAAGGAATGAATTATTTGCAATTATTTTGCAATTTCAGTATTGACTACAAACCTATGAAGATTAAAACTGAAGATGTAAAAAAATCAAAAAAACAGGAAGATGAAGAGGTATTGTTTACATTTTATTTTATATAGTAAGAACCCTAAGTACAGTTAAGCAGAATTCAGTCTCAGGTGCAACTCCATGTCTGTCTACAATGGACAGAAATTGCCAGCTAGTAACTTTGTTTTTTCTTTATTCTACTTAGTATTCAGAGCATTTAGAAATAAAGAGGGTGAGTGAATCTTAGCTTAAACATATTTACAGAAAATTAGGTTGCACTACTCAATAAATGAGTGGGAAGGAGAATTGCATTTCCCATAAAAATGGGCAGAAAAAGGAAGCAGAGCCCTTGTTATGTATTCAAGTCAGTCTTCTGGTAATTGCCTAGGAGCTACAGTTCAATTGGCAGCATTTTCAGATGTGATTTGCCATTGCCTTTTCCTAGGGCTGATGGTCATTGCTTTTTTATGGATAGAATATGTCCTGTTAGACCCAAAGGATGGAGATATAAAACCTTTATTGAAAAAGCTTTTATCTAGAAGATTTTTCTAATCACTGTTCAATCTCAACTATTTCATTGTTGAGTCAGGTGATTAAAAAAACAGTCTCAGAACTTCAGATGCATTTGGAAGAAACCCATTATCTGGACCCATTTCAACCAGAGTTTCACCCAGAAGAACCACTGAGACTGCTTGGGTTACTTTGATGGAGCCTATGTAAAAAATTATATGCAGGAGTGCCACCCTGCTAGTTCTACTGGACTCTTTACATCCTTCAGGACCATTAATCTGTCTGTCATCTGGTATGGTTAGCATACTTGCACAGTTATAACTACAGGTAATTGGTACAGCTAAGGCATGTGTGATCCTTCCCAAACTGGTCAGACTTGAAAACTGTTATATTTTGTCCAATTCATCTTAATTATTGTAGTATGCTAGTATTGTAGTATTCACTCTATAGCTGAACTGTCCCAAAATTTTAATTCAAGCAAATAGGTTGTGTCTGGTATAAACTGTAGAGATCACTTGATACCTGAACTCAAATATCTACAATTCCTGCAGACACGATTAAAATACACCACTAAATCTTTAAAGCCCTAAACAACTTGACAGAAACGCTTTCAAAATTCACTGAGAAGCAGACCCAAATTATAGTGACTAATTTTATTTCAATCATTTGAATTGTGCTCGAAGCAGAGAGCAAACAGAGAGGACTCACAACTTGGGTGTCCTCCTGGACTCTCAGCTGTTTCTAGAAGACCATATGACGGCTGTGGCCAGGGGGGCTTTCTATCAAGTTCACCTGATATGCCAGTTGTGCCCCTTTCTGGATCATGATGCCTTACACACGGTCACTCAAGCCCTCGTCACTTCCCGCCTGGACTATTGTAACGCTCTCTACATGGGGCTTCCCTTGAGGTGCACCCGGAGGCTCCAGTTAGTTCAGAATGCGGCCGCGCGGGGGATTTTGGGAGCATCTAGACATTCCCCTGTGACACCTCTCCTGCGCGAGCTGCACTGGCTTCCTGTGGCTTTCCGAGTGCGCTTCAAGATATTAGTGACCACCTTTAAAGCACTCCATGGCAAGGGACCTGGCTACTTGCAAGACCGCCTCCTGCTACCAAATACCTCCCACTGACCAGTTTGCTCCCACAGAGAGGGCCTCCTCAGGATGCCGTTGGCCAAGCAATGTTGGCTGGCGACCCCTAGGGGGAGAGCCTTCTCTGTGGCAGCTCCTGCCCTCTGGAATGACCTACCCCCTGAACTACGGACGATCACAGACCTACGCCTCTTCTGTTGGGCCCTGAAGACTCATTTATTTCGTGCGGCCGGCCTGTCGGAGTTTTTAAATTGATTTTAGCAGGGGGGTTTAATTGGCAGGCCAATCTATTTAATATATTTTAACATATGGTTTTTTAGCTTTTGTATTACCTACTTTTACTGTTGGCTGTGCACCGCCCTGAGTACCGAAAGGGAGATAAGGCAGTATATAAATTCAATAAATCTGAATCTGAAAAAATTCCCATATTACAAGATACTGGTGGAGAAGATCCTGTGGTGTTCCTAGTGCTCTCTGAGCTTGGCTATTGCTTGCAGATACCTCATTACCAAACTAGATAACATCTCAGTGCTGTTGAGTGTTGAGTTTACTCCTGTTTACCTACAGTGGCTTGCCCTGTCAATATTGATGGGGGTGTGGTTTTCCTGTTGGCAGTTCCTTGATTATTATTTTCTGCATGATTGTTTGTCTGTTGTTAATCCCTGCTTATGTAGGTGTTGGCTGCTATAAAGGATGTGCTTGGATGTTTTTGTTTCCTAAACTTTTATTGTCTCTTTTGAATGATACGTAAATATGATTTTTCTCCATGTCTCTATGGATAACTGATTTTTCTGAATCTTTATTTTCCAGGAATTCCCTATGGTTGAGTCTGTCCAAGTGTGGTGAAATTAACTTATGACTGCTAGTTGGTGTTCATGGATGCACCCTGCAACTCTTCTCCCCATCTGTCCTAGTTAGTGACTGTTACTGTCATTATACTGTATTATAGATGACATTTCTTTTTCTTGGCCTACTTGGTCTTTTGGTTTAGTTAAGATATTTTAGAGGCCTTTAATTAGTTTGTGTGCTACAATGATGTGGTTTTAACCAGAGGCTTACTTATTGGGGATAAATCCCGGAGGAATAAGGAAGATAGACTGGTATCTTTTCACACACATTACCACTGCAGCCAGAATAGTATATGCACAGTTTTGGAAAGGGAAAGAACTACCATCAGACCAACGAAGCGAAGCGCAGGTTGAGGGGGTTTTTAGGGAGGTTTTTAATTCGGATTTTAGGGGGTTCCAGGGAGGAGGGGAAAAATAGTCCAGGGAGGGGACAGCAATTGAGGCCGGCGGGCGGAAATAGGGAAACGGAGGAAGGGGAGGGGGGGTCATTTCCTTGGTGGCTTTTTCCATCGATTCGGTCTTGGGGAGGGGCAGGGGCGGAGGGAGACGAAATGGTCATCATCGGTTGGAAGACCGTGGCCGCTGGATTCAGACGGTCACGTGCTCCAACTCTCCGCTCTCCCATCGCAGACTAGGTGGGCAGGAATCACAGACCCGGGGCCCGAGGCTGATGTTATGCAACGCCAGGTCCGTGGTTCAAAAAGCCCCCCTCATTCGTGACTTTGTGTCAGAGGGGGACCCGGACCTGGTGGGTATAACGGAAACCTGGTTGGGCCACGAAGGGGGTATGCCCCTCGTGGACATGTGCCCACCAGGTTACCGTGCCTTCCATCAGCCAAGGGCCCTAGGGAGGGGTGGGGGGGTGGCGATTATCGTAAAGGAAGGTCTTGAACCGAAGGAGACCACAGTCCCTCAGACAACCGGGTGTGAATCTCTCTGCGTGAGATGGGGCCTAGGGAGGCAGTTGGGCGTGTTAGTTGTATACCTGGCTCCTCGCTATGCAACAACAGCCCTGCCCGAGCTCCTAGAGGTGATAGCCGAGGCGGCAGCTGAGACCCCCAGACTGGTAGTCATGGGGGACTTTAACTTGCCGTCGGCAGGCGAAGCCTCTGGAGCAGCTCGGGAGTTCATGGCCTCCATGACGGCCATGGACCTGACCCAGGTAGTTTTAGGCCCCACTCACGAGGGAGGAAACACACTGGATTTCATCTTTGTCTCGGGACAGTGGAGTTGTGATCTGGGAATAGGGGATGTAGCCATCACTCCCTTGTCATGGACAGATCACGCTCTCCTTCGGCTGGACTTTCCAATCGCTACACCTCACCGCGGGGAGGCGGAACCGGATATTCCTATATGGTTCCGCCCCAGGCTTCTAATGGACCCGGAAAGGTTCCAGAGGGAGCTTGGGCCAATTCCTGTGACCCTGCCCCGCGACTCGACTGAGGACCTAGTGGCCGCATGGTTAAGTGCGGCCGCGGGGGCCTTGGACCGAGTCGCGCCCTTGCGGCCTCTCTTGCGGCGGCGAATTACCCAGGCTCCTTGGTTTACCAAGGGGCTTCGGGGGATGAAACGCCACAAGAGATGCCTAGAGAGCAGATGGAGATCCTCTCGCTCCGAAGCCGACCGAACACTAGTGAGAACCCATATTAGGGCTTACTTAGTGGCGATAAGGGTGGCCAAACGTGAGTATTGTGCCACCCTTATTGCATCCGCAGATAACCGCCCTGCCGCCCTGTTTGGGGTGACCCGCTCCCTCCTTCATCAGAGGCCGCGGGAAGCCCCTCTGCAAGGGCGAGCAGAGGAATTTGGGATTTATCTGCAGGAGAAAATCACTCGGATTCGGAATGAGCTACCCTCCATCGACAGTGGTCCTGTGGGACTGTCCGAGACTAGTCTTGAGGTTCCTTCTTGGGAGGAGTTTGACTTTGTTACCACCGAGGATATGGACAGGTTGTCAAGGAAACTTAGGGCGACCACATGTTTATTGGACCCGTGTCCCTCCTGGCTTGTACTGGCATCCTGGGAGACAACACGAGGCTGGCTCCAGGGCATTGTCAACGCATCTTTGAGTGAGGGGTCCTTGCCTGCCGTCTTGAAAGAGGCAGTAGTGAGGCCCCTCCTCAAGAAGCCGTCCCTGGACCCAGCTTTATTAGAGAACTATCGTCCGGTCTCCAACCTTCACTTTTTGGTGAAGGTTGTCGAGAGTGTGGTAGCCCAACAGTTTCCGCGACACCTGGAGGAAGTTGATTATCTAGACCCGCGCCAGTCCGGCTTCCGACCCGGTCACAGCACCGAGACGGCATTGGTCGTGTTGGTTGATGATCTCTGGAGGGCGCGGGATAGAGGTTATTCCTCTATCCTAGTCCTATTAGACCTCTCGGCGGCTTTTGATACCATCGACCATGGTATCCTATTGCACCGACTGGGGGGGTTGGGGTTGGGAGGCACCGTTTTGCGGTGGTTCTCATCCTACCTCTCTGGTCGGTCGCAATATGTGTTGACGGGAGGGCAGAGGTCGACCTCGAGGCCTCTCTTATGTGGGGTTCCTCAGGGGTTGGTCCTCTCGCCCCTCCTTTTCAACACATATATGAAGCCGCTGGGTGAGATCATCCGTGGTTTTGGGGTGGAGTACCATCTGTACGCTGATGACACCCAGCTGTACGTATCCACCCCAAACCACCCCAACGATGCCGCCGAAGTGCTGTCCCGGTGTTTGGAGGCCGTACGGATCTGGATGGGTGATAACAAACTCAGGCTCAACCCTGCCAAGACTGAGTGGCTGTGGTTTCCGGCACCCCGGTTCAGCCAGATTACACGTACTCTGGCCATTGGGGGCGAAACACTGGCCCCCGTGGAGAGGGCGCGCAATTTGGGTGTCCTCCTGGATTCCCGGCTGTCCATGGAGGACCATGTGGCGGCCGTGGCCAGGGGGGCGTTTCATCAGGTACGCCTGATGCGCCAATTGCGCCCCTTACTGGACCGGG
This sequence comes from Rhabdophis nuchalis, assembly GCA_039707465.1. Lineage (NCBI taxonomy): Eukaryota > Metazoa > Chordata > Lepidosauria > Squamata > Natricidae > Rhabdophis > Rhabdophis nuchalis. The sequence goes on from CM077648.1 coordinate 81,676,130, forward strand.
CTGCCCTTCGCACAGTCACTCAAGCTCTCGTGACGTCCCGACTCGACTACTGTAATGCTCTCTACATGGGGCTTCCCTTGAGGTGCACTCGAAGGCTACAGCTAGTCCAAAACGCAGCCGCGCGGGTGATTATGGGAGCCACTAGATGCTCCCACATAACACCGATCCTGCGCGAGCTGCATTGGCTTCCTGTGGTTTTTCGAGTGCGCTTCAAGGTTCTGACAACTATCTTTAAAGCGCTCCATGGCTCGGGGCCTAGTTATATGCGAGACCGCCTCCTGCCCCATACATCCCTTAGACCGATACGCTCCCACAGAGAGGGCCTTCTCAGGGTGCCGTCGGCCGGACAATGCCGACTGGCGACACCCAGGGGAAGAGCCTTCTCTGTGGCGGGCCCAGCCCTTTGGAATGACCTACCCCCTGAATTACATACCATCACCGGCCTCCGCCTCTTCCGCCAATGTCTTAAGACATATTTGTTTCAACAAGCCGGCCTAGCCTAACCTCCCATGGGGACTTTTAGGTAGTTTTAAATTGGGTTTTTAAAATTTGGTTTTAGCGCAGGATAGGTTATTTAATAGTTTCTTAAATTATATTTATTGTATTTTGTATGTTTTTAAATTTTCCTGTGCGCCGCCCTGGGTCCTTCGTGGAGAAGGGCGGGATATAAATTTAAATAAATAAATAAATAAATAAATAAACTAATCATCAACAAAATCTTCTGGTGTGCTGAATGTGACAGACTAACATATATTCTCAAAGACAGACAGGAAGCAATGTTCTATCAAAGTTGGGAAAGATGGCATGACTGGATGGAGGTAAAGAGACTAAGGGATGAGAGATAGGGAAGGATATACAATGTAGATATATAGATAGTAAATAAAATGAATGTATCAAGCAGTGATAGCTATGGGGAATGATAAATGTAAGATATAGACAAATAGAAATAGCTGGAATATCTAGGAATGTAGTAAGATGGTATACGATGTTACTTGGTAACTGTGTACATACTGTGTACATATAGGGGGTGGGTTACTCCCAGTTGTATCTGTGTAGTTTTGCTTTGTCTTGTCATGTCTTATGTTCTTTTTTCTGTCATTAATTTACAATAAAATTATATTTTAAAAAATGATGTGGCTTTAATATCTGTTGATTATTTCTGAGATGTTTAGGATGTTTGGTAGCATTATCTGTTGATTGTGCTGTAGGGTTGAGTGATCATATACTGTTTGATAAAGTTGTGTAGGTATCCATTTTGTTGGAAGATGTTGCACAGGCAAACTTTTTCCTTTTTCTAGTGTTCTAGTCTAGTCTAGTGTACTGGTTTGCTGCAGTATATTTGTGCTCATTTGAATAATAGTCTCTTGTGGGAAGTTTAGCTAACAGAAGAAACTAGAAGAAGATATAGATGCTAACTATGTGATCTTGAGAACTGAAGCTCTGGGACCAGTTGTTTTACTGGCTTCTTATTGCAAATGTTTTGAATATGAGCTCTTAAGCCTTTACAAAATATAATGAATTCTGTTTTACAGAGAGAGGGGGAAAGATGTTGGACTGCTGGAAAGAGGCTAATGTTGCATTCATACTAAAGAAATATAGAATTTGACTTTAGCAAGAAAACACCAACCAATATCATTACTGAATAATGACTGTAAGTTGTTAAAAGGGGTTAAAATAATTTTGCAAGAACGTATACATGAAGGCCAATTTGAATATTATCTAAAAGATAGTTAAGGGATAGTATTAGAAATCTGTTGGATATTTTGAAATGTTTGGACCAACATAATGAATAACAAGCTGCACTTCTTATATGCAGCCAAGGCCTTTGATGATTTGTTTAAAGTTTTGGAAGTTGTAAAATTTTGAGATAATTTTTATTAAATGTGTGAGATCAATTATACCTCATAGCAAAAATAATTATTAATGGAAAACTAACAGAACTTTGTGAGATACTGAAAGGAACACAAGGATGTTTGCTATCTCCTTACCTATTTATTTTAGTTCTTGAAACACCGAATAAAAAGGCAGGATAAGAGAATTGCAGGAGTAGAGATCAAAAGGGAAATTTAAAATTTGAGGCTTTTGCTGATTGTGTGCTTTGGTTTTGGAAGATTTATTAAAGAGAATAGAAACATTAATAAGAAAATTAAAAGAATTTGTTATGCCAGGTTTCAAGATTAATAATATAGTATATGTAATAATATTATCGATACATAAAAAAGAGAACTGAAAATTAAGACCTAGCAAAATCTCATAAAACTTCATGAAATCTCATACATTTGTGTCATTGATGCAGGGAGATATGTTTGAGATCTAAGAATTCTTGCTAAAAGGAACTTCCTCAACTGCAGCTTATATTTAGAATAACAATAAAAACTCAATTTGTATTCATGATACTTTTCACCCTGTCATGAGTTTAAATCCAGACTTTAAACAAAGAAGGAGTGGGGAACACATTTGGTGCTTTCAGCATACAAGATGGGTGGATTTGTGGGCTGAATAAGGAAACATGTTCTTGAAAAGAATTAAGAATCTCCATCCCTGCTGACATTTGATTTCTTTTTAGCAGCATGACCAGCAAAACAATCAATACCTTACAAGCTAAAAAGGACTGTATCAATATTAACCTCCATGGAATCCTTTACTGGGGCTTCTGACATTTGTTCCAAGTACACTGAAATGAACTTTTCTGTCAAGTACCCAACAAATATTGCCCCATTAAACATTAGCTCGGTTCCTTTTGTGTCCTTTTAAAGGGAAGTAGATATAATTGAGTGTAATAATTCCTCTGCTAGTGCTACTATGCTGGTAGCACTGGTTCTGGTTCTAAATATTTGATTCAAGTTCAAGGCAAATGCCGTACTTAAGCAAAAAATAGAGTTGCAGTTGTCATAATTGTAACCAATTTATCAAATTAAACTGTGATTTGTTAAATAAATCCCAATTTGTTGAATTCTTATAGTATATTCTATATATATTCTTATAGTATATATATAGTATATTCTTATAGCAAAGCTGGCTGGAGAATTCTGAGAGCTGAAGTCCTTCAGACTTAAAGTTGCAAAGGTTGGAGACCCCTGTTATAGTAGACCATAACCACTCAAAACAACAACAACAACAACAATCCTCAAACCTTTATTTTCGTATATTGCAATGGGTTCAGGTACTGGAGATTACCAGATAGGAAAGTATTCTTCTGGCTAACATGTCAGATTTCAGCAAGTGCATTCTAGCTCCTGATACAACTTCATAAGTAAATTGAGGAAAGGAACAAAGTAAAGAAGCAAACAAATAAAGCCAAGCCAGCAAAGTAAATCCCTCATTTTAGATTTCATTTTTGATGGGGACAACAAAATCTGGGAGGAGGGGAAGTGGAGTGGACTATCTGAATGAAGGCATACCTAGAAGATAAAGAAGTGTTGCATGGGTTTGCATAATTCAGTTGTCAGAATCATATAACACAGAAAGAACCTTAATTTGATAGAGTTGTTTTATTTGGAACACACAGATAACAATTCTAAGTGTTGCCCAGGATCATTTCTGTACAAATTAATATTTATTAAATTCTGCAACAGTATTCATGATAGAAGTAACAATGATTGTTAGTTAATTTGCCAGTTATAAATATTTTAATTTGAACATTACTTTTTAATCTGGAAAAATATGATACACAATAAGGAATGTTTTCAAAAATACTACAATACAATACCAAATAAATGATTTATGACCAGGATTCAGCCATTGGCCTTAACCCAATGAAAATTACTTGGTAATTACCACTAAAACTAATAGGAAATTTATTAATGGGTAAAGCCCTATTGAGTTCAGTAGGACATAACAACAATTGGAATTAGATGGTTAAAGCTGACATTTAGTGAAACACTACACTAAATCATTTTTTCTAATTCAGAGCAAGAAGATCTTCCAAATTATTTTTTGCAAACCAAAATGAATTTGGCTTGCAAACTTTCAAATAAATTGTACACCCAATCCTGAACAGTTTGGAATTTCCTTTCAACCATTATAATTTAGAATATTAAAATGTATTCACGAAAATGGAGTAGAATAATATAATAGTATATCTAAAATGTCAGTTGACATTTTACATGTTTTAGAAGGGTGCAATACAGTTTGGATTTCCACCCTAATTATGTCTAATTCTGATGCATATCCTCTTGTCATGCTTTGTTTGGAACATTGTTGTGTAATTTTCTTCTGACCAAGAATTTTAAAAAACTGGCCTCCATAGTTACATACAGATGCCAATAATCTAATATCAAATGAGTGGGTGGAACAAAATTTTCAGTACATTCCTGAGAGGCTACAAGTGGAATGGGTGTCTTAAGTATTGTAAGGCACAATTTCCCCTTTAAAATATTGAAACCAAAGTACAATCATTTTGAAACTCTAGTGTGTGGGAAAGAGATGCTGGGGCAGAGCTTCTTTAAAACAAACCATAATGTAGTGCAACATGAATCTATCTGGGAAGTCAATGGTTACAAGGTCCACTGACATGAAAATACAGTTATATCAGGAGTAAGCTTTGAATATATTTCACAGTACTTAATTTAAAATAAATATATAAAGGATTGGGCTAGGTTTTTGCTTATCTTAATGGGCTGTGGTTATAACTGAAGCCACTTTATGCAGAAGTAAGGGAAGAAATTTGAATCACACATTTCCTACACAATATCTTCCTCAACCTTTAGATTTTTGATATCCGTTAGATACATTGAATCTTATGCTTCTCCCACTCCTACTTTGAAAAAAAACTAGATGCAATAGTGGGTAAAGGACAACACACACACACACACACACACACACACACACACACACACACACACACATCATAACTCCACTATTGCTATTTCCAGGAAAATTTCAAAGCAAATATAATGGTTACTGATTTTCAAACAAGTACTGTAAGGTAGGTAGGTCTTGGTCTTCTATAGATTCTATGGATTACTTTTCACCCAACATTTATAACTTAATAAAAAAAAAGAACACATGAATAGCCATATGGGCTATGGAATGTAATGCAACTACTTATTTTGTAAAAAAAAATCATAAGACAAGGAAATTTGGTAAATATTGCACATTAGATTTAACTCAACTATGGGACTATTCAAGAAAAATAAATTAATACATGAATAGGAGCTGTGGAGCAGTGGTGGGTTTCCAAATTTTTTACTACTGGTTTGTTTGTGTATCCACGCAACAGTGGGCAGAGTCTCCCACTGCTGCTACTACTAGTTCACCCACCTCTGCCGTAGAGGTACACCTACACCTCAGTCAATTCTACAGCTTTAGAAGGGGTGTGTACTGGAAGAAATCCTAACTGCTTGCATCCCATAAATTAGTAAACCTTGAATATACAATAAACAGAGAGTTTTTGTTCACAGACACTTGAATATACACGTTGAAGTGATGAATGGCAGGCAAAAGGTAAAACTTAATTGAGTCTGAAGGGAATACTGAAGCCCATTCAACATAAATTTAATTCTGATTCACAACATAATGGCATTTAAAAGAATTAAGCAAACTGTTTTGTAACGTTGTCAAAGATATGAATAATTATTTTTTTATATCACATGAACTACAGAAATTTTTCAAAAAATATGGTTAGTATATTTTCACATTTGAAAATTACAGTTTGTGGATATGTATACATTGGGACCAGAATTTTTGTTGCTAAGCAAGGCAGTTCTTAAGTGAATCATGCCCAATTTTACTATTTTTCTGCAATTTTGCAATTTTACTATTTTTCTGTTAAGCAAATCACTGCAATTGTTACCGTAATTGAATCATGCAGTCATTAAGGGAATCTGTTTCCCCCTATTGGCTTTGCTAGTTAGAAGCCAGCTGGGATGGTCACAAATAGTGATCACATGGTCCCAGAATGCATGTTGGTTGCCAACATCTCATTTTTGACCACGTGACTATGGGGATGCTGAGGGTTCATAAGTGCCAGGACCAGTCCTAAGTCACTTTTTTCTGTGCCATTTTAACTTTGATCACTTAATGAATGGCTGTAAATCAGGGACCTGTATATATTTATCACATTAATAAATTATTATAGAACTATGATAACATAACTGCTAATATCTATGTTTCCATAAGGAACAAGAGTCAGGTAACAGAACTCAAAAATATTCCCATGAAGGCATTCAGCATAATACCAAATGATTCAGCCACGTTTATATATATATATATATTTAGGGAAAATCTCTTCAAAATGCCCAGAGGTTAATTGGGGGTGGGAATCCAAAGAAGATAATTTTCCCAGTCATTAAAAATAACAATAGGGTAGATGACGTTTGCATAAAGTTAAACATCAAGTCAGAATGTAAAAAAAAAAAAAGCATAGAAATAATGCTTTCATTGTCCATTCTAGAAAGTGGCCTTTTATTGATGGCCTTTCTCACTGGATCGCTATATTAGCCCAAAGTAAATAGCATTCATATGCTGTAATCTGAGCATATTCGTAGGCCTCATCTATAATCTAGCATTGTTCTCACTTGTTCTTGCTTAACTAGCTTATGCTGGTTAAAGAGTTAGCAGATTCTTATTTATATTTATGGCACTGTAAAATTTATTTATTTCATTCTCTTACGTTTATATTTAGGAAAACAACTGATCTTTAACATTTGCACCTTATTTAGAGATATGCAACAGTAGTAAATGATCTATTGAAAATTTGATAAAACATTGCTTATATGCAACTCTAGAAGTTGAACTGGAATAGCAATTTTGTTAAACTTTGTTTTATGATTTAATCAAAGGCAGCACAAGGAATCTGCTGTACTGCTAGCTCTAATGCAGTGATGGCTAACCTTTTTTGGCTCGTGTGACAAAAATGGAGGGGAGAGCAGGGGGGGTCGTGCGTGGCTCTGCCACACCCATAATGCTATGTGTGTGGCCCCCTGCTTTTGGCGAGCTTTTTTCGCCCTCCCCAGACTCCAGAGGCTTTCTCGGAGCCTGGGGAGGGTGAAAACAGCCTCCCCTCCCACCTCCAGAGATTTCAGGAGCTTCCCTGAAGCCTCCAGAGGGTGAAAAATGGCCTCAAAAGAAGGCCTAAATCAGCTGGCCAGCGCACACATGCGTGCTGGAGCTGATAGGGCAACACCTCGCATTCCCTAAGAAATGGTTCCGCGTGCCACTGTGGCACCCGTGCCATAGGTTCGCCATCACTGCTCTAATGCCATACATTTTCCACAAATATCACAGACATTCAAAGATTAGACTTTTGCATCGCAAAATACCCACATTGTTATTGCATTAAATTGGCAGTGAATCAGTATATAAAAACAAAAGACAATATTCTCCATATAATTCTATGGACTGATAATGCAATACAAAGGAGAACTTGTATTGCTATACAGACTTATACATATGTCCATCTCTCCCAAGTCTGGTTAGTCTGTATCTACATGATTGATTAACAGTTGAATTTGCTATATTATTTGAAAAAAAAGGGAATATAATTTTACTGTATATTCCTTTCTGTTTATAAGATTTGGCTCTATGATTTGCCTGATTTATTTCTATGAAAAATATTCAGGGAAATGTATCTCATTAGAACTAGATTCAATTTTAAAAAGTGCCACATTTCTTCTGTGATTTTTAAAGAGCGAAAATATTACATTTGTCTCAGTTAAAATAAGTGTTTTCAACTATGTGGACAAAGCAATGTATCTCCTACAGCTGTCTCTGAGTCTTGGCTGTGAGTAGAACTGATTCCAGTGTCAGAGTCTGTATCATTTAGGTCTAAATTTGTCATTTTTTGAAGAAAGTCTGTTCCTGGAAAGGTTTTTGTACAAGTTCCAGTTTCATTGTCCTTCATTTCCTCTTCACTGGTTGGATACCTGAATACATTTTTATCTTTAGCATGCAAACCACTTAGCTCTTCTACAAGTAGTTCATATTCTTTTTCCTTCCTTTGAAGCATCAAGTCCCGATATTTTAGTTCCTGCTCTATGCAATTCAACTGAGAATGAATCCTCAAAGCATCTTTCATACTTCTTTCCAGCTCATTCTTAACACCTTCTAGATCAGTGTTTTCCACTTCACCTTTAGATGCTTCTTCTGTCCGTACATCTCCATTTTTTTCACTTTCCTTAACCTCCTGTTCAATTTCAGCAGAGAGCTTTTCAATCATTAACTTGTGGTGCCTTAGTCCTTCCTCCACTTGCAAAATCCCATCATATTTGTTTGAACTTTCCTGCTGATGGTGGTGAGGCATTTCCACTAGCTGTTCAGAACTGCTGCAAGAAGACATTAAATAAGACTCTTGGACATAATTTTCCCCATCACTTTCGAGCTGGAATTTGGCTTCACACTCTTCAATTTCCATATCTAGTTCCTTCATTCTATTAATCTGTTGGTGAATAGTATGGTCTTGAGAAAGGATGAGATGGATTAGTGTCTCTATATTGTCCCTCTCCTGCAGAACTCCTTCCTGTCTAAGTTTGGCCAGTTTCTTAAAGGTTTTTCTAAGAATTTTCTTTTGTTTGTCCACTGACAACATCTTCATATAATTTGCTGGACTCAGATCCAAGTGCATTTCTAGGTTTGGAACTATCTTGGCCTCAGATGTCCTCCACAAAGGCAAGGGAAGGAAAGCATCTGCCTTGACCAAGACAAAGTGCAAATTAGGTTGCTCTTCTCCCCAGGCTTTCCAGAGTCTGAGCATTTTTGTGAGAGGTGGAAGAACCCGCTCAGAACCTCTCCATTTTTCTATAATGCAATAATCTTTACATTCCCCAAAGAGAAATCTCTTCTCTGCCAATGTTGTCTGATGTTCTTCCAGCAAAGCTTCAATTACTTCCATGCAAGTTGTGTGTTTAGTCAGTCCACTGACAATTTTCTCTTCTTGGCAAACCCAGACTATGATTTCTTGTTCACTGGATCCCATTTCTTTCACAGACGATCTGAAGTTAAAGAAACAAAAATACTTTATAAGCCAAATTGTAGCTTTGGGTAAACTCTAGATTATAACAAAATATGGTCATCATGCATTGAAAGTATCATGTAAATATTTACACACACACACTCACACATCTTTGAGAATTGTTTCACAAACGCAAGATGTGTTTGTGTGTTTGCTCCTTTGCTCCTTTGCCTTTGTTCTTCCTTTAAAAAAATATTTTTGTTCTGTTCTGTTCATTTATAAAATATGCCAGGGGGCTGGAGTGGCTTATGTGGTAAGACTCTGGGCTTGTGCATTGCTGAGGTGGGCGGCTCAATTCCTGTGAACTAATAAACTACGTAGGGACAAGAAAGGTGCCTGCCCCAATTACCTACCAGCATTCAGGTATCCTGCGGGTAAAGATAATACCACCCAAAAAAATTCCTTTCACAGAGGCAGCCAACCTCCTTGGTGATTCTGGCTAACATGTGCCATATGCTAAAAAGTAATAATAAAGTAAAATGTGCCTCCTGCAAACCTTCAAAACCATGGATAGGCTTTGGAATCTTAAAATAACTTGGAAGATTATGTAGAAAAGGTGGTCAAAAATCTCAGGAGAAAATTAATTTATCCTACATTTTTAATATAGATATAAACTGTGATAGAAGCTATGCATGCTCAATCTTTAATCATATGCCTTATACACATTACAGTAATTCTCATGGAATTTAGTGAGATATGTTTTTGCATATATCTGTACAGGACAGTATTGCAAGTTTAATTTCATTTCACTAAAGCTTACAAAGACTGAATGGTACCTTGTACCAATTACACAGAATATCACACAGAGGCAACTTAAGGAATTGATTATAATTATTGGAGTTGGACTGAATAAATCCAGGTTTAAGTCTCTGCAGAATTCACCAGGTGACTTTTCTCTCCCTCCCCCTCAATCCACTTCACCATATTTTGTGGAAAAAAATGATATGCTATACAAGATATAAATGAAATGAAATCAATCAATCAATGAATGAATCGGTGAATCAGTAAATCAATGAAGCATGCAAGCAAGGAAACAACTCTGCAGTTTTCCATTGGGCAAAGTGTAAATACTTTACATAAATTAATCAGACGGAGAAAATGTGATGAATCTTTACTTTTGAGTTGCACTTCATTTGTTATGTTTTGCACTGTGATTTCCCTAAATTGTGTGCTTTTGCCTATGCATATGGTATTTTTTTATTTGCTTGCTTTGAAATAGGCTTCTTTTTTTTCTATTTACATACTATGTGGACTCCTTCATAGAAACTCTGAACTACCGGTATTTAGAAAATATCTTTGCTGAAATGTACAGAAAATGAAGGGCATGCATAAGAAAGGGATGTATAGACAGAAGTTAGACATGGTTATTTGACATATGTCTACTTAGAGATGAAAAGCAAAACAGGGAAGTCAGGAAAAGCAAGGAAATGCATTTGTAGGAAATGAGTAATCATGTAGTAAAAAGCAAACTCATTAAGGTGACATTGCATAGAAACCACCTTAGATCATTAGGAAGACTTATTTCAGCTACCTACTTCCCCCTCTGCATGATATATTAATTAAATGAGAATATGGGATCAAGCAATCAGCTAGAATTAATTGCAGTATTTGCAGCCATATGTCATGTCAAAATTGGCTCTTTCACAGGCATGTCTTTCTAGGTTTTACCCAGTAATTGCATTTGCCAAAGATACCCTGCCATCACAGCAAATTTTAGTGAATAAATAAAGTTTATGTGAGAGGTGAGCACTCACAGATCTATAAAAAAGAAAACTCAGTGAGAACTGAACATGTTCAGTGAATATACTGGCATGCTGGCTGCTGGAGGAAAAAAATAGAACACTGAAGGGGATTGGAATGGAATACAGTTTCTTGAAAAATAGCATGATTTTATTTATTTATTTATTTAATTTCCAAATTTTTAATTTAATTTTCAAATTTTTATACCACCCCCTCTCCACAATGGGATATGGGGCGGTGCACAGAAGATAAAAAGTAAAAACAACAGCATACACATCATATAAATACAATCCACAATTTAAAACTGAATTAAATAAATATAACTGTGCTACAAAGATTACAACTATAAAACCCTCTATTAAAATTAAATTTACATTATTAAACTCTAAGCCAGGCCGGCCAGATGGAAAAAATGTGATTTGAGCTCCCGACGGAAGAGGCGCAGGTCCGTGATGGTGCGAATATTGGGGGGCAGGTCGTTCCAGAGAGCCGGACCTGCCACAGAGAAGGCCCTTCCCCTGGGGGCCACCAGCCGGCATTGACTGGCAGACGGCACCCTGAGGAGGCCCTCCCTGTGCGAGCGGACAGGTCGAAGGGAGGTATGCGGTAGGAGGCGGTCTCGCAAATTTATTTATTTATTTATTAGTTTTATATACCGCCCCCTCTCCTGAACATGGGACTCGGGGCGATGATCAAACACATCTAATGTTCAACAGGAATGTTCCAGACTGTGAATTAGGTCAGAAACTTCCCAGCCTACGATGAATGTTGGAATCTGGCATGGGATCTCTTTTCAGGCAAACCATATGTGTGAAAGGAAGGTTGTGTGAAACTTGTAATGCAAAATATGGTTTTCTTTTCTTTTTATCCTTTGTCCACTAGCATGGAAAGCAACATTTAAAGATTATAATATAAGTCATCTTGAGGGGCTGCCTTCTCCCATTGCATTTGCCTAGAAAAATCAATCTTACAAGGTTGGCATGTTCCAGGTTCTTTGATTAAGCAATGTCATCTATGACAGGGGTCTCCAACCTTTGCAACTTTAAGTCTGAAGGACTTCAGCTCCCAGAATTCTCCAGCCAGCACAGCTGGCTGGAGAAGTCTGGGAGCTGAAGTCCTTCAGACTTAAAGTTGCAAAGGTTGGAGACCCCAATCTATGAGACTTTGGAAGCGTGTTTCCTCTGTAGCAGTGCCTGCCCTCTGGAATGAGGTTCTCCCAGTGATCCAGATGTCCCCCACTATGTTAGTATTCAGAAGAGCTATGAAGAGCCTGATTTTCATTGATGTGGGAGAGTGAGACTCCTCACTTCATTTCATTTGATCTGCTGCACTTGCCATCTTTTATCAACTTTATTGCAGTATTTTGTTTGATTATTGTGAGCCATCCAGAGGGTGTTAGGAGGCAAGTGGCAGACAAATTATTATTATTATTCTCTGTTCACAACAATGTGAAGTTACAACTGTCAGTTCTTTAGCTGGTGTTGTTTTCATGTACATAAGGTTCTTCCCAATAACCAAGGATGTTGTTATCGGTATTATTATATGTGTAGATCCAAGCAATGTGGTCTTTTGCAATTGACAGGTGGAAAGTTTGTCAAAGGCATATTTTCTAAGTGCTGTCCAAGAGGTTTTGGTATAGAACCCAGCATGCTGATACCCATTAGCGCCACTATAGCCAGTTTAAACCATTATCTCTCAACTTTGATTTATAAATCTTCCCCAATATTCTGTCTTCTATTCTACTCTCCCCTGGTATTGACATATCAGTTATCCATACTTTCTTGTTTTTAACCACAGTTGTATCAGGAGTGTAAGCCAAGACTTGATAGCAGTGTCCAAATATCTAATGGGCTGCCACAAAGAAGAGGGAATCAACCTATTCTTCAAGGCACATGAAGGCAGGACAAGAAGGAAAGGATGGAAACTAACCAAGGAGAGATCTCAACCTAGAACTAAAAATAAATTTCCTGACAGTTAGAACAGTAAGCCAGTAGGACTACTTCCCTCCAGAAGTTGTGGATGCTCAAACACTGGAGGTTTTTAAGAAGAGATTGGACAACTATTTTGTGTGAAATGGTATAAGGTTTCCTGCTTGAGCAAGGGGTTGGACTAGAAAACCTCCAAGTTCTCTTTCAACTCTGTTATTCTGTTATCTGACTATCCATCTGTATTTGGAAATTCCACAATATTTTAACTTGTTCATTTTCAACTACTTTTTTTCAACTCTCTTCAGCATCCCTCAGGCTCTCTAGAATTTTAAGAAGTAACAACATTGCCCATTTGTTGCTGGTCCTTCCATTGACACAGAATTTAAAAATATAAGTTATACAAATGTAAGTTCTTTGTGACACTTTGCAGATGTTCTGGATAGTTCTGAACTTCTCACTATGAGGCTATCTCTGTCTGAAAGAAAGGTAATAGTGAGGCAATATTAAAATGATTATGGTTTTCAATTATAAATTGAATTATGCAGTCTGGCAGAAACTAGGGATAAGGATATTTAGTTAATAAAGTCTGACATTCTAAGGAGGAGATTGGTTGTTTTAATCTCTGAACTTGTCAAAGTAAAAAATTACACCAGCATGATGGAAGAAATAGTTAAATATCTGGAGGAGAGAAAGCAACTTTATGGATATTTAGATTCAGTGTTTAAAAATTCTAATATGGAATAATTAGATCTTCACCTTAATGACTACCTAAGCAGGATATTTTTTTCTTTTTGAAAAAAAATACTAATTAATCCATAATGTATGTATGTATGTTGTTTTTTATGGTTTTATTTACCCTGTGCACCGCTCCGAGTCCCCCCAGGGAGATGGAGCGGTCAATAAATTCAAGATTTATTTATTTATTATTTCTTATAATGGGCTGAGAGATGAAGACTGGGGAAATGATATTGACTGGAAATAACATTTCATATACAGCCTGTGCATATGTGTATTATCTCTCATGTAAGAAGATAGAATTGACTAATTTGAAAAGAGGTCTAATTTGAATAGAAGGCAAAAGCAGTAACCATTAACAAGTTCTGAGGAGATAGAAGAGAATAAGAGGTAAACGTGGCTTTTATCATTACTTGATAGTTGTACATGCTTTATAACATGGATAATACCTGTATCAATGTTTTAAGATTCATAATAATAATTACTAATCAAGGAGAGAAGCAACCCAGAACTAAGGAGGAATTATCTGACAGAACAATTAATCAGTGGAACAACTTGCTTCCAGAAGCTGTGCTCCAACACAGGAGGTTTTTATGAAGAGATTGGCAACTAGTTGTCTGAAGTGGTTGGACTACCGTAGAAGACCTCCAAGGTCCCTTCCACGCCTGTAATTCTGTTTATTAATTTCAAATGTAATTGGTAGAGAATATGGGGATTTATCAATTTGGCTTTAATTCAAACATTAATTCTAAATGGCGAATCATGATAATTGTCCTAATTTTAATCTTATAAACTTTGTAGCACAATCTCTCTGCTCTAGTTTAGTGGGTGAACAGGGCATTAATGCAGTGGAATTGCTATGCTTAACCAACAATCGTCAAATAGCATAGCTATTTGGCATGAAGGTGATATAACTACAGATATTCATAACTATTGAAAACCCTTCATCTTTGTAGCTGAGAAACTCTGCAATCCTGAATAGCATGCAGCTTAGAAGAAATCCATCTGTTCTGTTCACTAGACTGTTCATACTGGGAAGAGCAACAGAAACAGGTGAGACGTGCTAAAAAGCAGGACAACACTGGAACTCACAGTTTACAAAATGTAGATGCCTCCATTGAATGACTAACCTGCCTTAGAAGCAAACATACAAAAACTTCATAATGGGAGTCCGTATTATATAGATTGCCAAGTGATCTCCCCTGCCTATCCTAATATGACCCAAATATGTATTAGAACTGAGAGTCCTGTGCTAAGTCATAATTCAGAGAAAGTAAAAGGGGGTTTAGAAATTATTTTATTCAACCACTGAGTTATAGACTATGGAACTAATCAGTAAGTACTTTAAACCTTTAGCTAAGTTTACTATTTCCTTCATCTCTAGGCAGTCGTTAATACCAAATGTATCAAGCCGTATCATAAAACTGCAAAATCTTAAGTATCTGTTCTTTGTCAACTCATATTTCATAAGATTAAATCAGTAAGATCTACTATCATATGGTCCTCTTTGGCAAATTATATCATAATTCTTTAATTATAAATAATCCTGGTAATACTCAGGAAAGATACTCTGACTTCTGCTTGTCAGTAACAATTTCACATCATAAACATTTTTGCTCTACCACTCAGAAGTTGATATAATTAATATTTATTGTCAAGGAAGTACTTCATGGTATATGTTCTTACGAAGAAATAAACTGTTTCCATTACCATCTGACACTTCTATTGATTCTTTTATCAAGAAAGGGCTTATTACAGCTCTCTGCCTCTATCCTAACCATAACAAGCCTTCTCATTAATGTCTTCAATGTGCAGAATATTGTCCCAGCCATGTTGGTATTTCAGAGACGAAAGCTGTTCCAATGTCCTTTTGGTCTTAGTTTTATGTATTTATGTATTACTTCAGTTTAACGAATTGATTGTGGGCACTATGTACCAGATATCATATTTTTGTTTAGGACCTGTTGTACTGAGATCTTTCTACATTTAAGACAGGCTAACAATATTGTAAAATTTATTTATTTATTTATGCTATCAATTTATTTTACCATCATGATGCAAATAAATAAATAAAGTGTGTTCTGAAATCAGGTACAGTCAATGCATATTGTTCCTAGATTGTACATGTCTATATAATATTCTTATAGCTAGAAAGCTGCTGTATATCACCAAAGAATTTTCCCTCCCTCCCCCCCCCCCCCCCCCAGGATTTCTGTCCAGAAAAGAGAGGCCAAATGAGAAGAAGAATTCAATGGTCCTTTGTTGTTTCCAGAGCAGCCCTGTGGGCCAGATCTAAGAATCCTGTGGGATGGATCTGGCCTCTGGGCCTTGAGTCTGACACCCCTAGGGTAGGATCTCCTGCTTGGCAGGGGGTTGCACTAGATGACCTACCAGGTCCCTTCCACATCAGTTAATATGTTAAATCTTTCATTTTGGCAGGGGGGGGAGGGAGGGAGGGAGGGAGGGAGGGAGGGAGGGAGGGAGAGAGAGAGAGAGAGAGAGAGAGAGAGAGAGAGAGAGAGAGAGAGAGAGAGAGAGAGAAGAAGGAGCCATCTTTGCTAAGTATCCATATGCTTCAATGCTTTCTTACTGTAATCAGACATTACACTTGCTACAGTTTAAAACCAAATTTCCAAGAACAGATTTCTATCATTTCTGCAAAAATCAAGAGTATTTATGCCAGGTTTTCATTTAGTTTTCCCATTTTTAGCATATTTTAAGCAGTAAACAAGTAAGTATTTGTTAAAGCTTTCATGGTAGGAGTATTCAAGTTACAATTGCATTTCATTTGAAATTCAAAGCTTTCCATGCTCTGTGCTCATGGAACACTGAATCCTAGGTATGCTGGTTATTTCTTTTGTAATCTTTCAAAGACTCTTTCATGGTAGAAGTAAAATAGAACAACTGATAGAGCTAATGAAACTGTATGTAAACATATACAGTATATTTATGTGTATGCTTTCTTTTTGTCTTATAGCCTTCAATCATTATATTCTGTTGAAATATTGCTTAAAAGGATATGACATCTCTCTCTCTCACACACACACACCTCAAGATTCCTTATGTGGAAATGTTGGCTAAATGAATCAGTATATCTTCTATGGCTATTTGGATCAGGAACAAAGCACATAACCTGTAGTTTTCTTTGTTTGACTAAGCCATGATGAATATTCAATCCAGAGACAAATTTAAGAAGGAAGAACACCTGACTAAACTAGAACACAGGAAACTGATATCCTCACTATAATCATTTCTCCATCTAGTCCAGAATTCTTCTCATTGACTCTCAGCAACCCCATCACTATAATCGAGATATCAGATAGGGATTTTACAATTGTGTTTGCAATCCTGTACTTGCAAATAAAAATTGTTTCTTTGTTTGTATTCTGCCTTTGTTATTTTGGCAAATAACTCCAGGCAGTGAACTTACTTAGTACTCCTTCCTTCTTCTATTTTCCTCACAACAACAATCCCGTGAGATGAGTTGGACTGAGAGAGTGTGACTGGCCCAAAATTACCCAGCTGGCATTCATGGCTAAGTGGGGACTAGAACTCAGAGTTTCCTGCTTTCTAGCCTGTGCCTTAATGACTAGCTCAAACTGGCTCTATCCAAATATCAGCCTGTACACAGAAATAACATGATGTAATTGAACCAAATCTGAAGTGGTGGACAACAATAACAAAAAGAATAAATAAATGGTAAATATCAAGCCAATCCACATTTATTATACATTTATCTATGATGCCACACACATGGAAATGAGTTTTCTGAAAGCCAAGAACTAAAAGCATTCTTAGTGACTTAGCCCTGATGCTTTTCATCAGCACATTCTAACTTCATCTATATAAATAAAAATGTAACAAGAGTTTGTTCAAAACCGCTAATCTCCAAAAGTACTGCACCAATCACTTCCAAATTTTCACACAACGTTCCTTTGAAATACAGCACCAATGATATATATAGAGAGAGATTGTGTAGATGTCACACCTGTGCCAGGTACACGCAACGGAAATGTAAAAAAATGAAAAAAGGTAGGTAGATGGATACAGAGAGAGCAGTGGGCTACAGGTATCATGTCATCCTTTATGACATAAAATACTCTGAGGGAGAAATACAGTATGTATGTATGTATGTATGTATGTATGTATGTATGTAGGTAGGTAGGTAGGTAGGTAGGTAGGTAGGTAGGTAGAGGGATAGAGAGAGGGAGAAATACAGTAGGTAGGTAGGTAGGTAGGTAGGTAGGTAGGTGAATAGAGAGAGGGAGAAATACAGTAGGTAGGTAGGTAGGTAGGTAGGTAGGTAGGTAGGTAGGTAGGTAGGTAGGTAGAGGGATAGAGAGAGGGAGAAATACGGTAGGTAGGTAGGTTGGGGGTTATACAGTGGTTGTGGGTACATGTTTGTGTATGCAGGTGTAGATCTACACACAGATTGGTTGGCCATTTAACCAGAGTGGGCCACAGCAACGCGTGGCCGGGAACGGCTAGTTATTAATATTTTTTTACAAGTTAGCTTTTCTTTAAGTTGCTTTACTCTGCTATGTTATTTCTTAGTACTCTTGATTTATTTCATAGGTCTTTTCTGTTCACTCTTGCTAGTAAACCCTCTATTGTCATCACATTCTCAAAATAACCAAATGGCAGCACAAACATACAATTGAAGTACCCTGTGGTATAAAGTGGCCTTATTTATCGTTATCTATTGGAACTCTATGACAACCAAGTAGTGAACAAATAAGAAGTACAGTGCACAAGAGAATCAGGTTTCTGTCACCTGAGCTCACAAGATGCAGTTATAGTCACTTTACAATGAGCTTGGACTAAAGCCTGAATAAATAGCCCATGTGGAAACAGCAAGTTTGAACAAACACTGACATTTAATGAGACATGTTTCATTTTAGTTTCATCATTTGGATAGTCAAATTAATAATTTGACATGCTTGCATTTTACCATTTCAATAGGTCTTATCTTGAACCAGTTTCATTTAGAAGAACACACACACAGAGCATGTATCTGTGGAGTTGGTCCAATTATTCAATCAACCTGATAGCATAGAATAGGATTCTAAAGGGCAGTTTAAAGTGCAGTCTGCCATGAAGTAAACTAATCCAGAGGAAGGGGGCCATAAAATAAAGGAATCATCACTGGATCCCTCTTTTTTGGATGGTAATTAAAACTGTCAATATATGTTACTCAGGGTTCAACTATGATGTCCTTGGTGCTCTTTGAGCTTGGTTGTTTATTTGTAGATGTTCCATTACTCGACTAGGATGTTACCTAGTTCAGAGAATACCAAAGACTCCACAGTTATAGTTGTTTTCTTCTCAGGCATTTTCAAAGTGCCTTTCACTACCTTCCTACCTATATTTGTTCTTCCAAAAACCCACTCTGATGCCTTTTGATTGTGCAGGAATTTTTTAAGAAACATCTAATAGCTAAAATTCTCCAGAAAGTTTAAAATAAAAGAATAAAAGATATTATTTGAATAAAAATATGTTGAGTAAAATAAACTAAAATGCAAAATGAATCTCCATATACTACAAATATGTTCCATTTGAGACTGCCCTATTGGTGTGATATTCTTATTGATTTATTCAAAGAATTTTATTTATTTATGTATGACATCTACAGAGGTTCTACATGCATTCTATCAAGTATGATAGAAAGATAGTACTTATTGAGCCTGTTAGTTAAGAAGATGTTCTGAGGAAAAGAATCTGATAGCACCTTAAAGGCCAATCATGTTCCTTCAAGCAAAAGTAAATTTAGTTAGTCTGAAAAATGCTACCAGACTCCATATCCTGAAAAGATCCCCTGTAAAATGTGCATGCAAAAATAATTTCAATTATTATTTGTTTTTTTAATATTTTATGATAATTTTACTCTACATATCTATTTATTTAAATTGAGTTTTCTTTAGTTTACACATTTAACAATAAAAGCTTATACTTGCATCCTATCTTGAAGCGGCTATCAAGCACAACATAATTAATGGATGTCTCTAATGTCAGGGATAAAACAATAAATACTTTCATAAAAGAGTGGAAACTCCATATGGACTTTTTGGCAAAAATGTAAAAAATGTGCTGATTAAAAAGGGATAAGATGGGAAGAAATAAACTATGTAGTAAAAGCTTCAAAAGGAATAATAAGTGTATAAAAGTACTTCAAGTTAAATGTATTAATCCCTGCTAGTATCAAATTAATTGTGTGTTTCACTGAGAGGAGTAACCTCAACATTTCAAAAATTATTTCGTACACTACTATTAGAGCTTTGTACCAATTAAGCTAAAAGTTATTAAACTTTTTCTGCCATTAGCTACTATAAAATGTATCTAAATAATTATCTCAGGATCAGATTGATAGATTATATTATTGATTTTTTGGATTAAGTACAAATCCATGCTTACTTATGAAACTCACTGAGTAATTTTGAACAATCACCTTTTCCTAAAATGACTTGCTGCATTTGTAAAATTAAATAATGATTTAATTACAGTGTTAATTTCTCAGGAAACCCAGAATGAAAATACGTTATGTAGAGTTGTTAATGCTGGAACATCCTTATGGCCGTAGGCAGGCACAAAATGTATGTGCTTTAGAGAAAACAGATTTAAAGATCTAAAAGATTTTGGTAATGGAAAATATATAAAAAAGGGCCTTTGAGTAACAATTGATTAAAAATGTATGTATGTATGTATATGTCTATGTCTTTGTCCATGTGTGCGTGTGTCTCTGAGTGTGTGTGTGTGTGTTAATTCTCACAAATCTATCTAGCCTTTCATAATCTGGTGTTCTTCATACGGAAAGAATTACATTACTATAATTCCTTGCTAATAAGTCCAATTTGGAATTAAAAGCAATCTCTTACAAATTGCCTCTTACAAGGCAGTCCTTATAAATAAATCTTGCCAAAGAAGAAATACACACTTAATACATGGTAAGTATATTAAAGCATCCCCTTGATCAGAAAGGATGGAGAAATTCTTAAAAATGTTGGACCAAAAATGGAGTGAAGGTTTATTTGAAATCCTGCTTCATAGCAATTGGTATATTTCTGCTTATCTTGTATCTGGATTCTGGATAGATTAAGATGACCCTGTTTTTGTGGATTGTGAAGCATCTTCACCATCAAGATGTGAGAGGGAAGTGGGAACTATTAGAGGGTAGAATGACAAATTGGCATTGGTATTTTGTAGACAAAGTTAATCAGATTCCCCTCAGTCGGAACTCTGGTGTTGGGCAGGTCGTAAGATGCTACCCTGACAACTGCCTGTCAAGACCCTAAGTTTGTGATGGCGAACCTATGGCCCTTTGTTAGGGCATGCGAGGCGTTGCCCTGCCAGCTGACTTTGGCCTTCTTGTTCGGCTGTCTTTTTTGGGAGCAGACCTCCGATTTGCATGTTGGGCTATTTTTCGCCCTCTGGAGGGCCTCCAGGGGGGCAGGGGAGGCTGTTTTTTCCCTCCCCAGGCTCCTAGAAAGACTCTGGAGCCTGGGGAGAGGGAAAAAGCATGTCAAAAGTGGAGGGGAGGTGGGCATGTGCGCAGGGGGGCTCACACACATAGCATTATGGGTGTGGGAATGCCTACATATGCCCCCCCTGCACAACCCCTGCTTTTGGCATGCGGTCCAAAAAACGTTAGCCATCACTACCCTAAGCATTCTTTGCAGTTTATAGATAACAAGGAAGTAGAGATCATATGGGGGAGATAAAAGTAACTCAACCAGTCTTTCTATTGGGAATAGTCTACAAAAATAAATATCGACTTGTTCATGCTTCTGAAACATGCCGACAAGGGATGTCGAGCCGTGATACTTTAAAACAAAACTTTTTCTTCTAGCTTCTGCAATCATGACTCTTTCTCTCTCTAGCTATTGATAGGAAACTGAATAAGCCGTTCCATTACAAATGGCAATAGTATCCAGAAAACAAATATTTTTTTTTCTGGCAAATATCAGTATTTGTTTGTGAATATTAGGGCCATTTCACTTTGGCTGCATCCCACATTTTAATTTTCCTGATTTATTTTCTCCATTTTCCATATCAATTTTAAATTGGGAAGAAAGATCAACACAGAAATTTGAATGCTAACACATTCAACTTCAGGTTACTCAAATGTACTGGTTCTAATCCATTCTTAGTGAGTTAGTGAGTTGTTAGCCAAGACTTAAGAAAGATATCTTAAAAGTCCCGTTTGTGACGAAGATGACATTTGCTGGAAGTTAGACTTAGTTTTATGAATGGATTTCCACAACACAATGAAATAATTAAAAATATCTTTAAAATTGTTTAAAACACTATCTCAAAGGTCTTTAATACTCTGATATTAATTTTTGACTGTCCCATTTTTAAGATGCCACAAGAGTCCGTATTGTTTCCAAGATATAATTAAATCTTTTGGTTAATGTGACATATCTTCATTTCGGCAGACATATGAATACTGAGGTTTTCCTTCAATCTGTATTCAAACTGATATTTAAAAAAATTGAATTGATGTTGCAGCAGTCCAATTGCTCTACATGGCTTACAATACAGTAAACAATATAAAAACAGTATAACAAAGAACAAACAAAGAGTTAGATAAAGAGAAAGGAGAACAAGATGGCTCCCCTGCAAACCACAAAACATCCTACCAACTGATATGCAGTGGGGAGTGGGGGGAGGAAATCAACTTTTGTAGCTTCCTGGAAGATCAGTCAAGTTTTTATGGCACCAATTGCTGCAAACACTAGTATTTAAGAAACTGAATATGGCAGGGCCAATGCTCACTTTAAAATCTGATGATGAGATTTTAAAAGAGCCTAAGGAACATTAAGAAATAGGAATATCTGAAGCACTATTTGATCTGCTTGAAAACAGCAGCTTTCCTTCATTTCTGTGCAGTTTCCTACATTGATCTCATTGCATTAGATTAAAGACTAATATCTGATAGTGCCTGTAAGGTTAAAAAGTGATGGTACAGTACTTAAGGAAAAAGCTTTATTTTATTTCACGTTATATGTTCACTATATGTATTCATCAATCCATCAGTACAAAACTGTCAGTTTCAAACCTCACAGCTATTTTGTGAATATAATTGTCTGTACGTTCATTGTGACCTACCTCCTACATTTCATTTTATTCCCACTTTTCCTACAAATGGATATAGCTGTTGTTGATTTAGGTCCAGATTTAATTTATGCTGTAATAAAGCATAAGGAGTCCATTCTTGCTAGTCGAGCTCTTACCCCCGAACTCCGGACCATCACGGACCTCTGCCTCTTCCGCCAGCGGTTGAAGACGCACCTATTCCATCAAGCCGGCCTGGCCTAGTCCTCGGGCCCATTTTATATAGACTGTGTTCTAAATTGGTTGAGGTTTTTAATTAGTGGGATTTGTATTAAATTTTTAGCACAGGGCTTCCTAAATTTAATCAGCTTTTACGGTGGTGTATTTTGTATAGTGTGTTTATTTGTTTATTTATTTTTATACTTGTTTTAACTTCCTGTGCACCACCCTGAGTCCCTTCAGGGAGATAGGTTGCAGTTTATAAATCAAATAAATTTCAAATTTACACCTACACACTTACGTTTTTTATGCCATTATGTTCTTTAGTTACATACCCACAATGCCGAATGGTTAGGAATGCAGACCTTGTTAAGTACTTAATATGATTGCTCTTTGGTTTTAATTCCCCTAACAGGAGTAAACCGTAAATTCCTAACCACCAGAAACTCTTGAGTCAAGATTCTAATCACAAAAATAATTGTTAGACATGACACAAACTTTCTGTGGAAGAGTTGATTAACATATAAACTGTGCATAAGTAATGAAATAAAAACCAGCATATTAACATAATCATACAAGAGAACAGATGAAAGTGGTCTAACAAAAATACTACAGCTGGAAACATAGGAAATCTTGGCTTGAGGATGGTTTGCAATCTTCTGAAAATAAGTACCTCCTTTTATGCAGTTCCCAATTGTACCCATGAAATGGCAATGTAGAGTTAGAGAGATCTTTCCTTTTTATTGATTTACTGATTAGTGAATCAGAAACTGTTCTACCACACTCAACCCCCCCCCTCCTAAAAAATCCGGTCATATGAAGCTTCTTTTGAGCAAGTATCCTTAAAAGGTGGAGAGCCAGTTTGGTGTAGTAATTAAGGTCCTGTCGTAGAAACCAGAAGACTGTTCTAGTATTGCCTTAGGCAAAAAAGCCAGCTGGGTGACCTTGGACTAGTCACTTTCTCCCAGTCCAACTCACCTCACAGGATTGTTGTGAGGAAAATAGGAGGAGGAAGGAGTATTAGATATGTTTGCCACCCTGAGTTACTTATAAAGTAAGAAAGGTGGCATAAAAATCTAATAAATAAATGTTTGGATATTCATTGACCTATAACTTTCTAACAATTGTAATGAAGACTTACTTACATTACAGGTTTTTAGAGTGGGTCCTAAACCATCAGTCCTGCTGAAATCATTACCTGCAATCATGTGTAACTTCTTCTCACACCCAGTGAATCATTAAACATCAGGGGATGGCTATTTTACATCTCTTGAACTATTGCAGCACTAGGCAATTAGGCCTAACCAGTTATTATGTTAAGACTACCAGACTGGGATCTGCTGAGATGAAGACTGTCTCCCAAATCTTGCCTGATTACTGAAAACTCAATTATTTTAGGCACTATATGATACAATTTTTTTGTGGATGATATTTTTTCATACCTCAAAGCATCTTATTACTTTGACTCAGTTCCCCCCCTCCCTCCAAGTCTTACATTATTTCTTGGGGGGTTTTTTTGGGCAACTATCCTGTAATCTACTTTTAGTTTGTTCATCAAACTAACCTCAGAATAGCTGCTGTATTCCATTCAGGTTTTCTTGGAATTAAATCCCAAGATTTAATTTAATGAGTTGGAAGATGCATTTTTAACATTTCAGTTATGATTTCAAAGAGGAATTGTATTACCTTCCAACAGCCTTATAGTGATTCCTAAAAAAAAGAAAAAGAAAAAGACCAGGAAACTGTTTTCTATCCTTGTAGAAATTTCCTAATGTGTAATTATCATAAGCATAGGAGAAACAGAGATGTGGCTTACCATCAAGAAACATAATGATAAATAACAATTAACAGTGCATTTCTTTTCAGAGTTATGTTGCTTGTTTGAAATGCGATATTAATTGTCTTCTTAAAAAACTTTCTACCTTGTTGATTTGTGGGAAAATGTGCAAGGCTGACAACTTCTTTCTTATATACAACTTTAAAGCCTGTCTATGAATTTTAAAGTATACAAGAAACATCTGACAATGCAAGTAAGTGTGAATCAGACAGCAGCCAAGTACTTTTTAACATATACGCCACTTACCTTCTCTATAACTATGGGGGAAAAGAATCACTTCTTAGTGCTCAAAGGCATTTAAGGCAGGGGTCTCCAACCTTTGCAACTTTAAGTCTGAAGGACTTCAGCTCCCAGACTTCTCCAGCCAGCTTTGCTGACTGGAGAATTCTGGGAGCTGAAGTCCTTCAGACTTAAAGTTGCAAAGGTTGGAGACCCCTGATTTAAGGGATTGCTGTTCAACTTAATATAGTTGGCATCTCATTAAGCAGATACAAATACCAGTAAAGCAAGAAATAACTCTAGTCTGATTTGTGGTAAGCAAATCTGAATTTATCTTACTTGAACTATCACAGGATAACTGCATAGGGTTGACATAACTGGAAAAGATCTTGGCTTTGGCGGCATCAGCAAAATGGAACAAAGATATCAAGAGGTGAAACACAGCTTTAATATTCCACTAATTATGAATGATATTAGCATACCAAGTGGTGCCAACAAATTCCATTAGTGCAAAACTGTCACAATAGACACAACCTCATAGACACATAGACACAATCTCACACTGAAGATCTTTCTGAATAATATCTTACGCCTTATATCCATCTGTGTGGGAAAAGATGCTCCTATCTTTCTTATACAGAGAAAGTGACATTTTTCTATCAGATCATTTTTGATGAATTTGTTAATTAGATTTATATATTACCTTTTGTCATGTTTCCCGGATCTCTTAATATCGGACAGCCAGTCATGTATTGATCAATTCCCTCCTTTAAGATGCCAAATCTTCTGTATTAATACTTTGAAGTTTAATTTGTCTGTTTTACATCTTGCTTTATGTAAACCTCATAAAATGGCCTATGGTGATGCACTTAATAAACTTGATAACAAAAACCTATTCCTTCATGCTTTTTGTTATTTACTTGTAAACCACCTCATTTATGCATCTTCTAAGCTTTGTACAAGTAAGAAAAATACTTGTAAACAACATAACATAACATAAAGAGATCTATGACTCGTACCTTAATAATATTTAGGTAAAGGTAAAGATTCCCTTCGCACATGCATGCTAGTCGTTCAGAAGCTGAGACAAGTAGCAGGAGCTTACTCAGTTATGTGGCATTCGGGATTCGAACTGCCGACCTTTCTGATTGACAAGCTCAGGGTCTTAGCCACTGAGCCACTGCATCCCTCTTAATAATGTTTAGGAAAATATTAAAAGCCTGGATACATTCCCAGGCTTTGAGACAGGATGGGGGTTGAACCTGTGTCAGATGGGTATTTTAGTTATTATATGAGTGTTTGACCTACCTTTGCTTTTACAGTTTGTATGTTTCATTTTTTTTTCTTCCTAAGTTGTAGAAATAATAAAAAGTTAATAGCATTGACATCTATTATTGGTTGCAGCTATTACAGTGAATATGTGAAAAGCTTTAAAGAAATTTGTATAATTTCTTTAAAGCTTTTCACATATTCACTGTAATAGCTGCAACCAATAATAGTTCATAAAATTGTGGGTTATACAGGTACAGTTACAAAATCACAGCAACAAAAATGTCTCTGTACTGTTCTTGAAAGGAAAATGTCATTTACAAAGTTTATCAACTTTTAAACTTTCCTCAATCTAAAAATAGTTCCTGAACCTAATTATAACATTCTGGATGCATCATCCACCCTTTTAGCTAAGTCCCTCTAAGACAACAGTGCCAAAGGTGTCTTAGTTCTTCCAGGAACCACAAACAATTGGGCCTGATACAAGAACTTATCAAGTCCCTGAGATCACAAAGGTATAAATTTCAAAGCTAGAAGACTCAAAAGTAACTGGGATACTCAACTGCAAAAGAAAACCTAGGGCTCCTAAGTCAGTGTAAAATAAATCCCTATGCAGTCCTTCTGACCAGAACAGAATTGGATCAATGTCTACTTCAACTGAGAGTCATCTCTTTTTTTATCCTGGATTACCCAGCTCCTGTCCCTTTGTTGGCTTTCCTTTTATATCTGGTATAAAACACAACTAACTTTATTGTAAAGCTACTTAACAGAATACGCTACTGAAAATACAAATTTCCTGCCCTTCACCTTTAACTGCTTGCTCCATTAGGATGGGTCCTTCCTTAGCTTTTTTTTTCTCTGACCATTAGGTGACTGCAGGCTCCTGCCCCACTTGTCTGATTGTTCCTAATCAGCATCTCCTATTTCCTAAAAGTCACCCATACATTCCAGTATGTCACCTTCTTCAGACTCATCCTTCCTTCCCGAGTTCTCAGGAAAAATAGGTTGTGGGCTATGAAAACAAAAAATAGTTCTATCCCTCTACTCCAAGCAACTCCTTTTATGCCCACAAAGTGTCTATAAATCAGGTGGCAGCCTTGGTAATCTTCTGATTCTCCCCTCTCTTATCTTGTATGCTTGATGTGGAAAAAGCTGAATCATTTCCCCCTAGTTATTCTCT
This sequence comes from Rhabdophis nuchalis, assembly GCA_039707465.1. Taxonomy (NCBI): domain Eukaryota; kingdom Metazoa; phylum Chordata; class Lepidosauria; order Squamata; family Natricidae; genus Rhabdophis; species Rhabdophis nuchalis. Next base: position 81,703,258 of record CM077648.1, read on the forward strand.
TGGTACATACAATGAGCACAGGAGCTCACCTGTCTCCTCTTTGGGGAAATATAGAAAATTCCAAAGGAAGAGATATAGACTCATTTTAATGTGTGATCAGTATAAAATACTTTATTGGCCAAGTGTGACACACAAGAAATTTGTCTCACATGCATAAGCTCTCAGTGTGCATGCAAAATAATAACATTTTGATATTATTAGAATTATTGATAATAATGTCAAGCATAGAAAATCAGGAAGCAGATGCTCTCTACAAGAATTAGAACTACTAATGGTCAAAGCAAATAGGTGGTAGATAAAGAGAGTCAATGGAGTTCAAGGTGGGCTGAATTTAGATCTCTTGTGGATGTGAAGGGACTTGAAACTGATGACACTCTTGACCCTTCCCTCAGTCTCAGCCTGATCATTTCCTACATAACTTGAAACCATTAAGAGCCCATTCCTATTTCTTTGCTATAAGGTCATGAAAAGAAAGTTATAAGCATTAACAAAATCAAAGTTCTTTGTCAAGGTATAAAAGTGGTCAGGTGTTTGTATCTCCTCATTATCTACTAAGGATCTCTTTGAATTAAAGATGTAACTTTTTTCCAGAACAAACTATATTTACAGAATCACAATAGAATAGCACTTAGACTCATAGACCACTTCACAGTGCTTTACAGCCCTCTCTAAACAGTTTAGAGAATCAGGCTATTGTCCTCAACAATCTAGGTCCTCATTTTACCGATCTCGGAAGAATGGAAGGCTGAGTCAACCTTGAGCCTGGTGAGAACTGCCAAATTGCAGGCAGCTGGCAGGAAGCAGAAGTAGCCTGCAGTACTGCATTCTAACCAGTATGTCACCACAACTCTTGTCTGTCTCCCTGCATCCAACCTTTATAACATATGAACTGGAAAAAATTGCCCTACCTGGCAAACTCTGGAAGTTTCAGTACAAGTCAATTTATCAAGTGCTGTAAATGGCTGTTTGATGATTTAAAAACCCAGCTCTTTACATATCCCCTCCCCATGATGTATCTCTGTACCACATAAGTTATCCTCAATGAAACAGTCAATTAAATTTAGTTAATATTTTTTCAAGAATGAAGAGTAATATCTTAAATATTTATTCTGACACCATAATTAGACTCTTAGACTGGAAATGCAATCTGCATCTAAGATAGTTTATCTAGCAACAACTGTGAACCAGGAAGCCCTGAATGTAAATTTGAATCCTAGCTGAATAGAATACACTGACTTCTTTGTTTCCTATTTATAATTCCCATTTCTATGGCTGTCCACTAGTACATAACTTTGTTCAACACTTTGGCTTCCAACTATTTCTTTAAAATTTTCATAAATCCTGGTGAAGTAATGGATGGCCAATGAACACAGAATTCCATCCTTGGTGTCCTATCTACATGAAACAGCCTTAAAAGGTAACCTGAGATTAATTGATGGTTGCCTCTCTAATTCCTAAGGAAGCAGTGGGAATTGATGTTTGCATGATGCTTGTAATTACAGCGTTTGCATATTATGATGCTTAAGATAATGTCTGCAAAATATACCTTTAAGTATTTATTATTCTTACGTGTTCATGGAACTTTTGTCCCTTGTGATGTAAGTAAATAATAATTTTCTGAATATATTTAACTACTTAATGTCTAAAGGAGCTGCTGTCCTTTAACCTGTGATCCCATGTTTAAAAACAAGACAGATTCACACAGACATCTGACTTGCTACTGATTCAGTTTTTCAATATTCACCCTGTAGTACATAGAATCACTCACATACAGCTGAGTGGTTTTCACATACCTCACAAATGGCCTCTTAGCGACCATTCAAAGTTATGACGCACTCCCCCAAAGCTACTTACAACCTAATTTTAAAGTTTCAATGGCCATACCTACCTACATGGTCATGCAATAGCATATTGGGTACTTGGCAACTGGGTCACCTTTATGATCATTTACAGCTACCTGCAGTCATGTGACCATGTTTGCCAGTTTTGCCAGTTTGACATTTTTGCCAGTTTTCAACATTTACTTAGTTTCCAACAACAACAACAAAATCAATGGGACAAGACAGATTTCCTTAATGACCACTTTGTTCACTGATGACCATTGTGTTTGCTTAACAACCACCACAAAATAAGTTATAAAATTGGATGCAGTTACATGGGGACCCACTTAACTACCACAATGACTTACAACCATAATTTTGGGATCAATTATAGCTATCAGCCAAGGGTACCTATTATCTCCTCCTAATGTGGAAGTTTAATGTTTAATTAAACTCTAATGGCAGAAAGTAAAGAGGAACTAAAGAGCCTCTTGATGCAGGTGAAGAAGGAAAGTGCAAAAGTTGGCTTGAAATACAACATTAAGAAAACTAAGATCATGGCATTCCGTTCTCTCAATTCCTGGCAAGTGGATTGGGAAGAAATGGAGGTAGTGACAGATTTTATTTTCCTGGGCTCTGAGATCACTGCAGCCAATGACTACAGCCAAGAAATTAAAAGATGCTTGTTCCTAGGAAGGAAAGATATGGCAAATCTAGACAGCATACTAACAAGCAGAGACATTACCCTGCCAACAAAAGTGTGTATAGTCAAGGCTATGGTTTTCCCAGTTGCAATGTGCTGCTGTGAAATTTGGACTATAGGAAAGGCTGAGCACCAAAGAATTGAAGCCTTTGAACTATGGTGCTGGAGAAGACTACTGCAAGTCCCTTGGACTGCAAGGCGATCAAACTGATCAGTCCTAGAAGAGATCAACCCTGACTGCTCTTTAAAAGGCCAGATCCTAAAGATGAAACACAAATACTTTGGCCACCTATTGAGAAGAAAGGACTCACTGGAGAAGAGCCTAATGTCGGGAATTATTGAGGGCAAAAGAAGAAGGGGATGGCAGAGAATGAGGTGGCTGGATGGAGTCACTGAAGCAGTAGGCGTGAGCTCAAATGGACATTAGAGGGTGGTAGAGGACAGAAGGCCTGGAGGAACGTTTTCCACGGAGTCACAATGGGTCGGACACAACTTTGCAATTAACAGCAGCAACAACAATGTGTAAGTTTAGACTATTTGTATTATATGGATGACCCATTCAAGTAGAGTTTATCATTCTATGGCATACCATCAACAAGGATTTCAATTCTGAGTTGGTCTAGTTTGTTTTAACAAAGGACTTACAATGCAACTATATATAATTTACAATCTTATTATTATTTATTTATTATTCAAATTTATAAGCCGCACCCATCTCACCACATAGGGACTCAGGGCGGCGCACAGGGAATATAAAAATATAGATATACAAAAATAAAACATTATTAAAACTAAATTAAATCAACCCACCCTGCGCTAAAACCCATATTAAAACCCTTGAATTAAAACTTATGATCCAATGCACTAGATCTTAAATTTTGTAGCTCTTATAGACTAATAGTTTAAATTCAGAATGAAATATCCCAAGGCCTGCAGTCCACTTATCAGATGCTAAAAAATACAAAGAAATATACTGTGTTCATTAAGACCATACAGAAGAAAACGATAGTAATGAACTCTGACCTCTTGTCAAGAGGAGAGTTTATATATATTAAGGGCATAAGTATATTCAAATTAATGTGGTTACAGGTTCTATGCCACAGTTAACTGAAGTGTCTTTATCAATCTTCTCAAGCAGGTCAGATAGATTTGGGTCTGCAGAGAATGGCTCCAGAATGCATATACCAGTTTATCCAATAGCTTCTTTTGATGGGAACCTGAAAGTGACTACTAACAATAATTTAAATTTGAACAGGCAATATCTTACACCAATAATTTTCTTATTTTTTCATTTGATTTCTTCTAATAAAGCTTAAACAAAATCTAGAAACAGGTATTAATATTAGCTCTTATTTTGCCATATCAATTCATTTCTGGAATCCTTATAAAATTACTAGAAATGCTGCCCAAAACAGCTGGCTTCAGCTGATGTACAAATTGATATTTGTTTTGTTTCTACAGTATAATACTGCAGAATCACATACATCAAGCAACTTGCAGACATCAAAGAGGACCGGAACCAGAACACTTGACTATTTAAAAGCAATGCGCAATATACATTTAAGTATTACTTGTTGACTGTCAAAATAAAGTACTTTTGTACCAACAGAAATAAACTCCAGCAAAGATGGTTATGTGGTCCTAAATTGTGGGCCTCATTTGCAGTCCATTGAGTAGTTCATCACTATAAAAGATTTCTCTGTTCTGATTCACTACAATGAGTTTTTTTATACTACACTGAGATTTTCATTCTCCTTCTCCCATATCCAATGGGAGAAGGAGAACTGTTCATTTCATGATGTGATATCACTTAACATAGTATTATATGTTATTTAGTAGCTACACTAAATTTCAATCCATTTCATAAAAAACAAATAGAAGTTCTTGCAATTCCCATTAATTATACTTAATGGACAAATGTTCCTGATTATTTCAAGAAGGAAATGGAAACGTATAAGAAATTCATCAATGACCTTCTAGTCAAAAATTGAACTCACATTTTGGCCATTATACAAGCAATACTTTTCCAGGTCATTTTGACAATTTAAGACAGCTACACTGTTCTACAATTTAATATATATTGTACTGATAATGCTCAGATGGGAATTTATGGATAGAAGTAGCTGTTCCTGAGCTCTTTTGCATATAGTTTGTAAAGCAAGACATTAACATAGGACTTCCCTCTGATGAAAAACAAAGAATGTGTGATTCAATAACATTTATCTTGTTTTGCTGATTGCATTCGTAACATAGTGTTCCAGTCAATTTATCACTCTTTTAAAAAATTTACAGTAGTTTAACTGTTCACAAGCCTTTCTAACACACAACTTTTAAAAATAAAACTTTATTGATCTCTGTAGTTTCCACAATACATAATTTTTAAAGAGTTAACAACAAAAACAAAAGCACTTTTTGGATCTTTGTTCTATAAGTATCCCCAGAAATGCACTATTAGCTCTTTTTTTATGGAAATACATTCATTTGGGTTACATTATTCACAAATGAATTTGTGTTTTATGAACAATCAAAGCCAAGTGAATTCTGCCTACAGTTTATTTGACCTCCAATTTTAGAGACTATGGCATTTTGAAATAAGAGAGTCATAACTGACTTATCTTACATTTCTAAGAGAAACATTCATGTTTCTCTATAGAAGACTTATGTACTGCTTCCTCACTTAAAACTTTCAAATGACTCTTCTATTTGTGATCAGCCTTTTAAAATTGTTATTAAGTATTTATTTCTGATTATATTGTTGGTAAAAGATGTAAACATTTTCATTTAGGGCCTATTTTTGGTACCACAGGTATAAGAAAATAAATGCTGTTTCACAGTTCAATTCATTTATATATAAGTATTTTATTCACGAATCATTAAGATGATTCTTACTCTTTAACTGGATTATGTAAGCTTATCCACAAGTGTAATTTTCTCTACTGGAATGAAATCATTTCCTATCTTCTTCAAATAATAGATAATTAAAGCTATGCAGCAAAATATCCTTCTGAAGGTTAAATTAGTTCACTTCCAGATATTACAAAGAATGCTTGCCAGTCTCATCATCATACTAAGATTTAGCTAGTGGGAAAATGTTTTAAAAATTGCTCAGTGCCATTTTTATATTAAAAACTATGTGTAACAGAAGAGAGCAAAATTTTCTGTCTGCTCTACCGCTCTACTCAGACAATTTTTCCTGTCATCTCTCAGCCCAGCCATAAAACGTGGATCCGCATATTAATAAGCAAGAAACAGACTCATCCACCCCCACCCCCCAGTGGAGTGTTCCAATTCAGGGTTCTAGTCAGTCATTCATGCTCCATTCTGGGATCCATTCTGGATCCCACCCCACAGCATTTTTAAAATTCTTTTCCACCACAGGCATTCAGTACTCAATGGCTATTGAGCAAGCACAGGCCTTCCTTTGGCAGCATCAGAAGGATTGTTCTTTTAGATTTCAGCAGGAAATGAGAAGTTGATTTATTTCTGTACATCATGTGTTTCCATGATGTACATGTTCAAACTTAACTATATCTTATCCTGGCCTCCTATAAGTTACATGTATGTCGGAATTCAGTGGCTGAGCATGTTAACAAAGGGAGTGATATGGCATTCATGCTAAGACAAGTCATATATTTCATGTTTGTTTTAAACTTATCTCTTTTTCCTCAAGTGCTGTTGAAAACAAACACAACTAACTATAGTTGATTGCTCACATTACATTTCATCTTCTACATGATTTGCTGCCCTTATCTGAAACAAGCTTTACTGTTGTAGCACTGAGAGTCAGATAAGCATAACTTTCAACTTCAAGTCTCTCAAGTAAGACATCCTTTTCAAAAACCTTTATAATAAATCAGTCCAGTAAAAAGAAGACTATAATCCAAGAATAACTCTAAATTATTGCACGTCCCATAGAGCCAGGCAATAAGCATCACATTCAAGATAAGGGATACTTCTTTAAAGACATGATGGATTGATCATGAAAGCTATGCCACATGCTTCTGAAGAAAGTGAACTGTGCAAACATAATCTTTGATGCAGTGGATAACGATCATTTTGATTACACAATTTATGGGATACCTTAACATTCTTTAGATAGTGATACAAAGGCATGATTGGGGATTTTTTGGGAAAGCAACATTATCACTTACCAGAAAGCAAGTAAGTGGTAATGTTGCTTTCCAAAAACATCTCCATTCAGGATATATGTCAAAATTATTAATATGAAAGGTGTTTATTGGAATGTAATTATTAATACCATCAATATTAAATGGATTTTGCTCAGATGCTAAAATACATCTAAGTTAAGTGGAGAGAGTGGAGAGAGAGAGTGGAAAGGAGGAAGAGAGGGGCTAGGAAAAAGGGAATCAGAAAGGAGGAAAAGAGTAGGAGAGAGAGAAGGAGTGTTAAGAGGAGAAAGGAAGGGGAAGTAGAGAAGAGAGGGATAGTAGAGGGAAGAAAGGAGGTAGGGAGGAGGAGAGAGGGAAAGGAGGCAAGATGGCGGTAGAAAAAGCATATAATATGGTATATGGAAAGCAGAAGAGCAAATGGTAGTTGTAATTTGATGGAAAGAGGAACTGACAAATACAAAATACAAAACAAATTTGGATAATACAAAATAGTGCTGGTTATGATGTAATGGTATACCTGTGGTTGCTTATATGAAAAAAAAAAAAACACTTTCCCAAAAAACCGATCTCCATTCATGCCTTCATATCTTCACAAACTATCTAAAGAATGCTAAGTTATCCCATAAATTGTGTAGTCATAATGTGAAAATCCACAATTGTTTTATAACCAGACTGATCTCCACTGCTAAAATCACTCAATTTAAAATAAAAATAAAAATAGCTGGATCAGTGTTTCGTCTTTATTCCTCATATGTCCGCAGATGCCGGTTATTACCATAAAAGAAACATAACAGTCTAGGCATACTTATATAATGCAAATTCTGAAACATGTCATCAAAAAATAAAAGTGATTCTGTAATTGAGCATGTCGTGACACTAGGGCTCAGCATTTTTAATATCACAACTGTTTATATAATCCTTGATAATTAAATTTAATATTCATGATAATCCAATAAATCCCACTGCTCAATATATGACAAGGAAAAGATGCTCCCTTTCTATGTTGTGTAGAAACATTTAGCTATTCAGTAATGAAACCCCCAGAATGGATGCAGACAACTTTCTGAACTGATCTAGGAGGCTTCTGCTTATGTTGATATAATCTCAGACGTGTGTTGAAGTCAATTAGAATGTACAGATGCTTTTACTTCACTGGAGCCATCGGGAATCTATACACCAGCCTGTCGCAGTAGGAAGATTTGTAAACCAGAATGATTTGGCTAATGCATTTCTTCCTAGATACTTTTTAAAAATTTGATATATTGATATATCAATAATTGATATAGCATTTCACATTTATGTTTAAGACAGTTTCACAAATGTTATTCTAAATTCACAAAAGTTTGCTGAGCTCCCCCCCTCTTAGAAACATGACCATAGGATTCTCGGTTTCCAAAAAACATCTGTAATGTTACAGATGTAGCACTGTCCAGGCATCACTTGTGTTGAAGCCCTAGAACTATGCATCAGGAAATCCAAAAGCTCTATTTTTGGGTGATACTTTACATTCCAGCAACAATGAATAGGTAAATCCTACTCATAGCCAAATTAAGTTACAATGCAGCAAAAGCAAGATAATGATGATCTCATTAGTATTCCAGCTTTAAAATATCCAAGTTTCCATCTTTCTTTGCAGCTCTTGAATGACCAGAAACAGATTTGTAGCAGGAGCAAACTCTTGCCAAATTTGTTACAGTGTGGTGGCTCACTGAAGGATGCTTCTGTCTATTTCATGCCCTTCATTACTGTGCTGGTTTAAAGGAGTAAAAGTGACCAAGAAGAATAAGTTACTGTAAACCCAGGCCAGATTCAATGGGCTTTAATAACAATCCCTTTCCCTGGAAAACTAGGATTAGGGTTAGTCCCAGACACATTTCAAATAACCCAAAATAATTCTAGCCAAGTATAAGTCTTTGGACCCTGCTGTAATTAACTACTCAGAAGTAACTTCCAGTGTGCACAACAGTTATGTGGATTCATGCTTGTGTAAATGTATGCATAATTATAACCTAAATCAATTATTATTGACAGTATAAGGTTCAAAATAAAGCAGAAAACACGTCTCAAAATATTGTTTGGTTTCTTCGTATCATTGGAATATACCTATTTAGTAATATTATCTTATCATTTATGAATGGTAGCACAATGCTGAAGATACACACAGGTACACACCGGCACTGAGAAAGATCAGAATACATTAACCAAGGAAAACAGGAAAGTTTTCATCATGAAGGATACTTTTCAACAGAATCAAAACAGAAACGATACTCTAATCGGGGTTACGAAAACCAGAGGACAACCTAAGATAACACAGAGATCTCCACATTAACTTCACCCTCCCCCTTTGCCAGGGTTAGGGTTGAATCACTCTCAATTGCACAGGATGGTATTCCTTCCAACACACTTCAAGATGTAAAACAAACCAGCAGTTAAAAATAATTGTAAAATTCCACGATACGCAATTTTGAGGGGAGGAGGGGGAGACAGGTAGAAAGAAGCACGATGGGACAGTGGGGGATGGGCGAGAGAAACTAAGAGAAGCTCCCTGAAATAGGACGGGACTATTATCGGTTCTCCTTTCCCATATATCACCCCAATGTGATACAACCTAGACATCTTAAACCAGGGGTCTCCAATCTTTGCAACTTTAAGTCTGAAGGACTTCAGCTCCCAGACTTTGCTGGCTGGAGAAGTCTAGGAGCTGAAGTCCTTCAGACTTAAAGTTGAAAAAGGTTGGAGAACCCTGTCTTAAACTTTAGCTGCTCCTTGGAAAACGACTTCTCCTCCCGGGAGCGCTGAGAAAAACTTTGGAAAAAGTTTAGGTAGCCAGCCAGCGTTGTGGGGTTGTTGTTGTTTTTTTAATCCTAAAAAAAAAAACCCATTCCCCTCCCCGCCCTATTTTAAAATGATAGCTATTCTTTGACGTTTGTTGTGAAGTTTGGTTCCAACCTGGGATATTCGGCAATCATCCATTCATCCAGGGCGACATTTTAGAAGTAACCATCTCTTCCAAGGCTCAGTTCGCAGACTAAGGTTAATAAGGCGATGGTGCTGCTAGGTACATAGACCGATGTTATACTCTGCCTCTCCCCCCCCCCTCCCCCGGCTTTATTTCTCTTTGGAAAAGCGCAGGCGTAGGAGGAGAGAAACTTTTGGAAAGTTTTGCAATTCCTTTGGGAGAAACTCACTTCTACCAGGCAATGGCGGAGCAGAGGTAAAGTGGGGAGCGGAAGGTATACGCTCCCCCTCCCATCATAACCACTTCAGGGGAATCTGTCCCCCCCCCCCCCCCCAAAAAAAAACCCCATATGTTAACCTTTGGAATAACGCGGACATTGGGGAGAAAACTGAGACAAGCTGACACTTGGCTGAAAAAAAGAGGCGAGCAGATCCTCCGACGCAAAGAAACCGGCGCGCTCGGACCCTGAGCTGAGTTTCAGCCCTCGCCTTACCTATTTTTGTGGCGGGTCTTTAAGAGATTCCTTCCAAAGGGAGACATGGTGGGTCCCAAAGGCAGCAGGAGAACATCAAACTCGGGCACTAGGCGGGGGAGAGCAGGGGATGAGCCGTCTCCCTTGCGCGCTTTCTGTTGCTGCTGCTGCTGCCGCCGCCGCCGCCGCAGCCGCCGATCCTACTTGTTAATAGTCACCCGGCGTAGAAGTTGTGCAATCCGTTTGCTAACTTTGAACTCCTGCCTCCTGTTGTTGCTGCTGCTCTTTTGGAGCCCTGCCCAGCTGCGAGCTGGAAGGAGGCATTTAGGACAGGGAGAAGGGAATGAAAGCAAAGAACAAAGGGAGGGGGAGGGAAGAAGTGAGTGGGTGGGGTGGGGGCTTTAATTAGGCGCTCTTGTTGACTTCAACTAATGAAAACACCCGAAGGCTCAAGACTTGCAGTGGGCAGGAAGGAACTTCCCTGCAAATGTACAGCGGAGGACATGGGGAGCTTAACCAACTTTGATAGCTAGACCTCAAACAAATAAGAGGAAATATTTTTTCACCCAGAGGATCCCTGGTCTATGGATCTCCCTGCCAGAAGGTGGTGATAGCTGTCAGCCTCGACACCTTTAAGAAAGGATGAGACGAGTTCATGGAGAACAAGGGTATCCATGGCTATCATGATGGATGCCTAAGGACACCCTCCGGGATGGAGAGATAGGCAGGATATCTCTCAATGCCATTTGCAGGGAATCATAAGCAGGTGAAGACATCTGCTTGGGAAGACCCTGAAGCAAATGGGGAGCCACTATGTGAGACAGAATGCTGGACTGGATGGGCTGTGGCCTGTTCCAGCAAGGCTATTCTTATGTTCTTAACCAGAAGACAGACCCTACCACATATCCCTTCTGAGCCAAGGATGGCCTTGCCTCTCATAGTTCAGGTGGCATTCTTCTTGTCCAGAGGAACTTATTGAAAATCCAACCTGATCAGCAAACTTTTGAGCTTCACCGAATTCTCCATCAGAAAAAGAGGGAAAAGGAACTCACAGTGAAGACAAAAAAGAAGAAGAAATATCCCTAACCCAATGAATCATATTAACAAACACCCAGTCCCATCACACCAGTGTGAGCAGGTTACACAGTGCGCTGGTCCTGCAAGTCCATCGTACTACTTAGTTATGATGTTATTTTGCATTCAGGAGTCTGACAGCCCACGGATAAAAACTGTTCTTCAGCCTATTTGTGCGGCTGGCTATGCTTCTAGAAGAATGACTGAGGGGACTATGAGAAGTTGGGAAAGTGACCAGAGAAATATCTTTCCTTGCTGTAGTGATTTGGACTTTATGTAATATCATATTTTTCCCACTAACCAACTAGAGGATATGAGATCACAGGTTTTCCACTGCTAATGTCAGTAGAATCCCCCCCCCCCCCCAGGGACTGTGCTATAAAGCAGGAAAAAGTGGCTGGGCCTTCCTGATAGTTTGATGGACCATAATTTTGCAAACAGCATCTAGAAGACTGTTCGCATGTTATTGTTGTATGATTATTCATAATTTATTTTCTTGGGTTGGGTACTTTTGATCCTGTTTTCACAGGATTAGATGACAGAGAGAGAGAGAGAAAGATTATGGATGATAGATAAATAGATAGATGGATGGATGGATGATAGATGCACACATCCTTCATGTAATTGTTAACTTCTGGTCCCTAAGTTTTCCTGGTCCCTAAGTTTTCTTGGCAATTGCCATTGCCTGCTTTTATGCTGAGAGAAAGAGACTGGCTTAAGGTTATCCAGCTGGCTTTGGACCTTAGTAGGACTAGAACGCAGAGCCTCTTAATTTCTAGCCTGGTGGCTTAACCACTGTACCAAATTGGTTGTATGGCACTCACATAAGTTGTTATGATGTAATAAATACATATGGTTGGGAAGTCATTTTGTGTATTACAATTTACACGATGCAGCTGATCAATGAATTAAAAAATCAGCAGGCAATTTGTTTCTGTCTATTGTTCAAATGCATAGATATAGAATGAGGGACGTACAACATGGTAATGATACTTGTAAAAATTGTTTGGGATAATAGTTAATGCAAAGTGAAACAACAGTGTTATACAGGTTTTTTTTAAAAAGCAAATGAAAGTTTAGATAATAACAAAAGAAACATAATTCTTGACTCATTGAAAGCAGTTGTTCCATTTTTTTCTGATTTGCTTACCTGAATTACTGAAAAGCAACAAGGTAATTAGGAACCTAGAAGTTGAATTCTATAAAGAAACACTGTAGGATCTGGGAACGTTCATGGTAAGAAAAGATATATGATGAGGTATGATAGGATAGGACCCTCCAAACAACTCAGGGGAGAGGAAACTACACAGAGTAATTTCAAGACCCGACTCTCTTGCTTTGAATAAAAAGTAAAGGTTCCCCTCGCACATACACTATATTGCCAAAAGTATTTGCTCACCCATGCAAATAATCAGTCAGGTGTTCCAATCACTCCCATGGCCACAGGTGTATAAAATCAAGTACCTAGGCATGCCAACTGTTACAAACATTTGTGAAAGAATGGGTCGCTCTCGGGAGCTCAGCGTGGAACTGGGATAGGATGCCACCTGTGCAACAAATCCAGTCGTGAAATTTCCTCGCTCCTAAATAGTCCACAGTCAACTGTCAGCTGTATTATAAGAACGTGGAACAACAGCAACTCAGCCACGAAGTGATAGGCCACGTAAACTGACGGAGCTAGGTCAGCGGATGCTGAGGCGCATAGTGTGAAGAGGTCACCAACGTTCTGCAGAGTCAATTGCTACAGACCTCCAAATTTCAAAATCCTTCAGATTACCTCAAGAACAGTGCACAGTGGACCAATGTCATATTGAACCCTATGGATTAGGAATGGGATGTCACTTACTATAAGTTCATATGCAAGTAAAGGCAGGTGAGTGAATACTTTTGCCATAATAGTGTATGTGTTAGTTGTTCCTGATTCTAGGGGGCACTGTCCAAAGACATCTCTGTGGTCATGTGGCCGGCATGACTAAACCCCAAAGGTGCACAGAACACTGTCGTTTATACTTTGAATATTTGATGCAAAATAATTAATCTAACTGGAAAGTCAATTCCAACTGAATGTTAAATTCTGCAACAGTTAAGAACAGCTTGACAGTAGGAACATTTACCCAGACAGCTAGAGGCTTCATTGGATGTGCTGACACACAAGCTAGACAGTCTCCTATCCTGGATGCTTTAATTTGAATTCCTGGAATCAGGAGAGCAATGGAATGAAGGACACAAATGTTCACTTCCAAGATGGTGACTAAAATACTTTAGCACTTTGTGAGACAGAAAGAAAGAGCACATCCTGTAGCAATATAAATCTTGCATTTTGGAAAACATCTGTGGCGCTTTGCATACTCACTAATTAAGAGATACACTTCAGGACTCAATGGACATAGTAGGATCATGGACATTATACTTAATGCAGGAAGTATGAATGGGAACACGTGCATGTTGTTTAAGAGGTTACAGATCAGGTAGACCCTCTGGGAAAGGTGTAGAAGAAGTCTTGACTTTGAAAGTTAATTATATACATGACTCAAGGAATCACAAGTTATTTACCCTTCCTGTGTTTATTTACCCAAATGATTAGAGTGCAAAGCTGCTTTTAGGGCCAATTCCATTGGCGGAATGCCATGAGAGCATAACTCAGTAGGAGTTCCACCAATGGGGAATACTTAAAATGGGAGCATATCCTTGGTGATTTATTTTTATTTATTTTTATTTATTTGATTTATATCCCGCCCTTCTCCAAAAGGACCCAGGGCAGCGTACAGGAATTTAAAATGCATACAAAATAATACAAATTTTTTTTAAAAAAACTTGATACCATACTATCTTCCTGTAGTACTCAAGATAACTTTTTTTCTTCTTTTTAAAATGTTGATATATTTTGCAGTTTGGGTACATGGATTTCAGCTTGTAATCCTTCTGCCTCATTATAAATTATTATGCTATCCACAAGCTTGAAATATATACTTTTTAATATATTATCTGTCAAGTAACTTGAGTACATTAAGTATTGTGTGTTTCCCCAAAAATAAGACAGGGTCTTATTTTCTTTTGACTCCCGAAATAAGCACTTGGCCTTATTTTCAGGGAGGTCTTATTATTTTTAAGGTGCAGGAGTGGCAAGCACGGTCACCTCTTGGCTGCTGCTTGTATTGCAATATTTTTATGAAGGGCTTATTTTAGGGCATGCACTCAAAAGCCCAATTGGGCTTATTATCCCAGGAGGTCTTATTTTCAGGGAAACAGGGTACATCCAATGCTTTGAAGCAGAATTTCTAAGCCTTCCTGCATGTAGGAAAGCAATAGCATTTAGACTTATATACTGTACTACTTCATAGTGCTTTACAAGACTCTCAAAGTATTTTACAGAGTCAGCATCTTGCCCCCAACAATGTAGGTCCACATTTTACTGATCTTGGAAAGATGGAAGGCTGAGTCAACCTTGAACTGGTCAGGATCAAACGCTTGGCAGTAGTCAGAGTTAGCCTGCAATACTGCATGCTAACTGCTGTTCTACCACTACTTAATCCTCAATTACTTCAAGCAGTTAGGCACACCACTGTGCCACCACCGTTTCTATCCTAGAATGCTCCTGTTGCTGCTACTACTTCCCATTCCAGGAATCCCATCACCAACCATACTACTATTTTGGCATGCCAGTTACAGAGAAGAATGCAAACAGATCTCTCAGTTCTCCTTATGCCACATAATTTCTGGATGAATTGGCAGCAGGATGGGAAATCTAGAATCCCAGCTGAATAGATAGTTTACAGCGCCACTGGAGAAGAGTTGTGTGGGGCTTCCTTCCATTTTCTTCTGAAGGATGCAGTGATTTTCCTGAACTCTGAGAACTGAAAATAAAAAAAAAGTTTATACTTTCCCACTTTTCAGTTAACTATTTTGCTTCTTATGAAAATGGTTCAGTTTCCTAAGCATAATTCTTATTTGTATCATCAGGAGCTGGGTATCCTAATTCCTCTGATGTTCTTATAATGGTCAGTTTAGGATTTTCTTTATTTTAGTAGCAGAGTCATGGAAAACCACCTGAGAAAAATTGGCAGGATTTTTTTTTAACAATGAAAACCTTAAAAGGGATTTTTTTTTTGGTAATCAGGGCAAAGAACTGTGCAGTACAGCAGAAAAATAGAAGGGAACAGAAGAATATCTTTATTTTCTGATGTGCTGAATATGTAGAATAATCTCATTTTACCTTTTCTGCTGAAATTAATTTATTAATTATTATTATTATTTGCAGGACCGCCTCCTACCACATACCTCCCTTCGACCTGTCCGCTCCCACAGAGAGGGCTTCCTCAGGGTACCGTCTGCAGGACAATGCCGTCTGGCGACCCCCAGGGGGAGAGCCTTCTCTGTGGCAGGCCCTGCCCTCTGGAACGACCTGTCCCCCGACCTTCGCACCATCACGGACCTTCTCCTCTTCCGTCGAACTTTAAAAACACACCTATTCCATGTTGCTGGCCTAGCATAGCTTTTATGATAGTCCCAATTTATAAATAATTTTAATTGTTTTTAAATGTAAGTTTTAGCACAGTCCCATTGTATTTAATGTATTTTTAACTTTTATATTATCATTGTATTTATTACGTTTTATTCTTTCTGTGCACCGCCCTGAGTCCGTTTTGGGAGATAGGGAGGTATAAAAATCCGATTAAAGTAAAGTAAAGTAATATAAATAAAAAGATCACTAAAAGCAAAAAAAAAATAAGGACTTGGCAGTTGAATGGAGATGCTGTTGTCTCCTAAGCCAGGGGTCTCCAACCTTTGCAACTTTAAGTCTGAAGGGCTTCAGCTCTCAGACTTCTCCAGCCAGCAAAGCTGGCTGGAGAAGTCTGGGAGCTGAAGTCCTTCAGACTTAAAGTTGCAAAGGTTGGAGACCCCTGTCCTAAGCCATTTGATCATAACTTTTTGTTTTGTTTGTTTATTTTTAAAGTAACCCCATTAATCTGCTTGTGATGATGTTAACATTGACTCCATGGCTCACCTATTAGTAACAGAAATACCCTGCATACTTCAAGTTAACTTATTTCAAATTAATGCCATGTCACTAAAGGACTTGAGCTGCAGCTATATGAAGAAAGAACAGAGCTGGGTCATGAAACTGAGAAACAAGAGCAAGGAGAAAAAGCAGCAGCAACTAAATCCTATAAACTTGGCAACTGATCAGGTGGTCCAAATTTATATACCCACAGAAAGTTTTCTATTCATACAGCTAAGCTGGAGCTGAGTTCAATCATGGGGAATTTCCTCACTATTCAATAGTGACAAATATTTCCTAACCACCTGAAATGTTTGCCAGTGTTTCTTGGCAGAGAAACTTCATTCCACAGCTGGGAATTCTTCCAATACACATTAACTCCCCTCTTCTCCACCCAACCTTCCTTTTCCTTTGTCTGACTTTAAATATTATGGTCAGATTGTTTCAACAGGCAGTTTCTCAATGTGACAATGTGTCTTATTACAAAGATAAATAATAATATAAAGGTTCAAAGTATCATCTGTGGTTGTTAATTGTGAAGTCGTGTCCGACCCATCGCAACCCCATGGACAATGTTGCTTCAGCCTTCCTGTCTTCTACCATCCTCTGGAGTCCATTTAAGCTCATGCCAACTCCTTCAGTGACTCCATTCAGCCACCTCATTCTCTGTCATGCCCTTCTTCTTTTGCCCTCCATCTTTCCCAGCATTAGGCTCTTCTCCAGGGAGTCCTTCCTTCTCATTAGGTTGCCAAAGTATTTGAGTTTCATCTTCAGGATCTGCCCTTCTAAAGAGCAGTCAGAATTGATCTCCTCTAGGACTGACTAGTTTGATCGTTTTGCAGTCCAAGGGACTCGCAGGAGTCTTTTGCAGAACCAGAGTTCAAAGGCCTCAATTCTTTGGCCCTTGGCCTTTCTTATGGTCCAACTTTCACAGCCATACATTGCAGCTGGGAAAACCATAGCCTTGACTATGCATACTTTTGTCGGCAGGGTGATCATTAGCTATGCTCAGGTCATTCTCCTGATATCCCAATTTAATAAATATATCTGGCCTTTCTTACAATGAAATATTCTTCTTCTCCTAACAACTCAACACATCCAAACAGAAAACTGGAAGCATGGTAGCTTTTCCCTTTTACTTGCTCAAGAGGGGGAGAGTGGTCTGTTCACCAACAAGCAGAAAATGGCTGGGTTATACTTAGGCTGACTTGAGGATGGTGTACTGCAAGAGAAATAGCAAATACAGTTAAATGGGACATATTGAAAATTATCAAGAGGAATTCAAAATGAAACCAACAATATAGTTGTCAATGGTTCTCTCACTTATGTGATAAAAAAATCTGTGATATAGAGCAAACTATGTCAGAATTATCTCAATAATATGAATTATCTCAGAGCAGCAAGATTTGCATAGAGATGGAAAGATTTAATGCTACCCACTGTGGAGGAATGGTAATGGTAAACTTGCAGTTTTGTCTTTTTTAGAACTAACATGTAAAGTTACTGCATTTTCTTACAACAGATAAGCATTGATTCAAATTGTGCAAGATTGTTGTGTGCCCAACTTAGGCTTTCTCTACTCCATGCTTTCTTTTCTTTTTAAGAGAAGGTGGGAACATAATATCCATATCATCATCTTCCCAGGAACGTATAGGGTTTATGTTTCGGATCAACAAACACCATCTTGCATAATCAAACACAGCATCCAGTTCTTTGTGTGCATTTTGATGGAGATGGCTGTAGATTGATTGGTTGCTACCAAAACAAAAAAAACCCTCATCACCTGGTCTTGAATTGGTTTGGTCTGTGTTTGGCTCAGCATACCCTGGTAGGTGGGCAGAATCCAGCAGCACCACTACCAAGAGCAGACCTAATAATTAATAATAATAATAATAATAATTTATTAGATTTATAAGCCGCCCCCTCTCCCCGAAGGGACTCAGGGCGGTGTACAGGAAAAATTAAAAACCATATAAAAACATACAATATATCCAAAGTTAAAAATGAATTAAATTAACCTCTACTAAAATTTAAGAACATTAAAATTACAACCCAGCCTATGCTAAAATTCCCCTAAAATCTAACATCCATTTACGTATTTGGCAGATGTTATATTATGAAAGTCTAAACTATTACGCAAGACCAGCTTGCTGAAAAAAATATGTTTTAAGTGAGCGGCGAAAGAGGGGAAGGTCCGTGATAGTGCGAAGTTCGGGGGGGTAGGTCGTTCCAGAGGGCTGGCCCTGCCACAGAGAAGGCCCTACCCCTGGGCACCGCTAGCCGGCATTGACCGGCGGTTGGTACCCTCAGTAGGCCTCTCTGTGGGAGCGTATCGGATGCAGGGAGGTATGTGGCAGGAGACGGTCCCGCAAGTAACTAGGCCCTGAGCCATGGAGCGATTTGAAGATGGTAAAAAGCACCTTGAAGCGCACCCGGAAGGCCACCGGTAGCCAGTGCAGCTCGCACAGGAGAGGTGTTACGTGGGAGTAATGAGAAGCTCCCAGAATCCTCCGCGTGGCCGCATTCTGAACCAACTGGAGCCTCCGGGTGCACCTCAAGGGGAGCCCCATGTAGAGAGCATTGCAATAGTCTAAGCGAGACGTCACGAGTGCTTGAGTGACAGTGCGGAGGGCATCTCAATCCAGAAAGGGACGCAACTGGCGTACCAGGCGAACCTGGTAGAATGCGTCACATGGTCGTCCAGGGACAGCCGGGAATCCAGGAGGATGCCCAAGTTGCGAGCCCTTTCCACGGGGGCCAATGACTCGCCCCCGATAACCAGCGATGGAATGAGCTGGCTATGCCGAGACGCCGTAAACCACAGCCACTCGGTCTTGGATGGGTTGAGCCGAAGTTTGTTACTTCCCATCCAGACCACACGGCTTCTAAACACCGGGACATCACTTCGACGGCATCGTTGGGGTGGTTGGGGGTAGATATGTACAGCTGAGTATCATCAGCGTACAGATGGTACTCTACCCCACAACCACGGATGATCTCACCCATCGGCTTCATGTAGATGTTAAACAGGAGGAGTGAGAGGACCGACCCCTGAGGCACCCCATAAATGAGTGGTCTCGAGGTCGACCTCTGCCCTCCTGCCAATACAAATTGCGACCGACCGGAGAGGTAGGAGGAGAACCACTGTAAAACAGTGCCCCCCAATCCCAACCTCTCCAGTTGGTGCAATAGGATACCATGGTCGATGGTATCGAAAGCCGCTGAGAGATCTAATAGGACCAGGATAGAAGAAAAACCCCTATCTCTGGCCCTCCAGAGATCATCCACCAACGCGACCAATGCCATCTCGGTGCTGTGCCCAGGTCGGAAGCCGGACTTGCGCGGATCTAGATAAGCAGTTTCCTCCAGGTGCCGAGAGAACTGCTGTGCCACCACACTCTCTACAACCTTTGCCAAAAAGTGAAGGTTGGAGACCGGACGATAATTAGTTAGCAATGCTGGGTCCAGGGAGGGCTTCTTGAGGAGGGGTCTCACCATCGCCTCTTTAAGGGAGGCTGGCAAGAACCCCTGACTAAGAGAAGCGTTCACAATTCCCTGGAGCCAGCCTCGTGTCACCTCCTAGGAGGCCAGTACCAGCCAGGAGGGACACAGGTCCAATAAACATGTGGTGGCATTCAGTCGCCTCGGCAACCTGTCCATGTCTTCAGAAGTAACAAAGTCGAACTCATCCCATAAAACGGTCTCAAGACCTGCCTCGGACGGTCCGCCCAGATCTATCGAAATGGAGGCCAAGTCGTCCCGAATCCGAGCGATTTTGTCCTGCAGATAACTTCCAAACTCCTGATGGAGAAGGGAGCGGGTCACTCTGAACAGGGCGGCAGGGCGGTTATCTGCGGACGCAATAAGGGTGGCAAGATGACTACGTTTTGCCACTCTTATTGCCACTAGGTAGGTCTTTGTGTAGGACCTCACTAGTGTTTGGTCGGATTCGGAACGAGTGGACCTCCATCTGCTCTCTAGGCATCTCTTGTGGCGCTTCATCACCCTTAGCTCCTCAGAAAACCAAGGGGCCAGGGTGGATCGGCACCGTGTGAGAGGCTGCAAAGGCACGACCCAGTCCAAGGCCCCCATGGCCGCACTATTCCATGCGGCTACTAAGTCCTCGGTCGAGTCGTGGGTGAGGGTTACAGGCATAGGCCCAAGCTCCGTCTGGAACCTCTCCGGGTCCATCAGGCGCCTGGGGCAGAACTATCTGGGAATCTCGGGTTCCGCCTCCCCGGGGTGGGGTGTAGCGGTCGGAAAGTCCAGCTGCAGGAGCGAGTGATCTGACCATGGCAGGGGTTCGATGACTAATTCCCCTACTCCTAGATCACTCAACCACTGCCCAGAGGCAAAAATTAGGTCTAGTGTGTTTCCCCCTGTATGTGTGGGGCCTTGAATTACTTGGGTCAGGTCCATGGCCGTCATGGAGGCCATGAACTCCCGAGCCACCTCAGATGAATCGCCTACCGATGGCAGGTTGAAATCCCCCATGACTAAAAGTCTGGGGGTGCCAACCGCCACCTTAGCGATCACCTTGAGGAGCTCGGGCAGGGCTGCTGACACGTAGCGGGGAGCCAGGTACAAGACCAGCAGGCCCAGCTGCCTCCCAAGTCCCCATTTCACATACAGAGATTCACACCCGATTACCTGAAGCACAGTGGCCTCCCTTGGCTGAAGACTTTCTTTAATAATAACCGCCACTCCCCCACCCCTACCCTGGGTCCTTGGCCGATGAAGCCCTAGGTAACTTGGTGGGCACATCTCGACGAGGGGAACACCTCCCTCGTGCCCCAACCAGGTTTCCATAATACCCACCAGGTCCGGGTCCCCCTCTGAGATTAGATCGTATGTGAGGGGGGCTTTGTTCACCACGGACCTGGCGTTGCACTACATCAGCCTCGGGCCCGGGCTCTGTAACTCCTCACCTCCTAAATTACGGGAGGAGCCCAGGGGGTCGGGGCGGGTGACCGCTCTTAAATAGCGGGTACGCACAACCCCCAAAACTTGATACAACCCCCGGCTCCAGTCATACCTGCCCCTCCCCTGGACCGTTTGGATGGAAAGGCCCTCTGTGGGATCGACCTTCGCCCCCCTCTTTACGTCAGACCCTCTACCCTTACTTCCGCCGTTATCAGCTGGTCTCGTACTCTGCTCAGTTAAGCCAATGTAAATGGACCCACCCGCCACCCTTGAACCCCTTAAAACCCGACCTCACAGCTAACATACAGTAATATCCATATATACAATAATATATAAGCTGTATATGTCAAATATGACAGTAACATGAAATAGGAGAGTGATGCCAGCTCAGACATTGTCCAGATTAACAAGATCCACATACGATGTTGGGAAACCAGAACAATCTGATGATAAGTATCTACTGGAGAAAACTGTACATGGATGAGACAAGATGATAATTGATGGTACACATACAAGTCTAGAATCAAAGTCCAGATATAGGCAGACATAAACAACTCAATTCTTTCGCTAATGCATTCTGACAGGTACTATACCTCCCTATGACATTCCCTGCAACAAACTGAAGCATTGCAGATGATACAACTGGAAAAAGTATACTTCAAACGTGGGTTTGCCCAGGGGCAACTTCTAAGATGAGTGGGACATGACAGAGGATGAAATTGTCTGTATTGTCCATTTTGGTAATAGGGCAACTGGGCAGGCAAGATAAATAGCCATTCTGGTTCAGTAGGAGCCAAGGAAAATTCAATTGTTGGTTGCAAAGGAGGGGGAAAAAATACCAGAAAAAAATAATATAGTCATAAAGCTAACCTGAATTGCTACAAATTCAGGAAAGATATAGATAGATGATAGATAGATAGATAGATAGATAGATAGATAGATAGATAGATAGATAGATAGATAGATAGATGATGGATGGAAGATAGATAGATAGATAGATAGATAGATAGATAGATAGATAGATAGATAGATAGATAGATAGATAGATAGATAGATAGAGACTGACTAACTGTTAGAGGCAGGAACTCATTTCTAGTGTCCTGAAACAAGTATGGACACTGTGCATGAAATAGATCATCCCCCTGCATATGATAGTTAAGCCTATGATTTCTCAGAGACCTTTTGCAAATAATATATAATTATATGGTAGAGAAACCCCAAGTACAGAAAATTAGGAGTTAGCATAATTAATGGCCAGAGAATGCTGACTGTAGGAGGTAAAAATGGAATCTGGATAGAAAAGAAAAGAGGTATTTCACTATGTGTTGGGTGATGAGTACAACATCTCTTTAAAGCAGATGTATCTTTTTCTGGTTTCTTTGATAAGAGTTGATACTGTGTTCCTATTGCTTCCAATTCTACAGGAAACCTGCATAACCCTGATTGGGTATCACTGAAGTATTTGTCTTACATCTACTTATTAACTGTTTCATTTATGAGATATCAGTAACTTTTAAAACATGGAATGTTGCCAGTGGTACTTATCAAACATGAACAGAATTATTATTTTTCCTTATTTCTATTTTTATAAGTGATCATATTCATGATCATCTTCAAAAAAGTTCAGCTCAAAATGCTTCTGAAATAACTCTTTTCTGTTCAGTCCACTACAAACACCAAGTCTTCCTCAGAACAAACCCTCAACTAAACAGATTAGAAAAAAACCTGTATTTTTAAAAAAAAATACGATGCTATAGGGCAGGGATCTCCAACCTTTGCAACTTTAAGTCTGAAGGACTTCAGCTCCCAGACTTCTCCAGTCAGCTTTGCTGGCTGGAGAATTCTGCGAGCTGAAGTCCTTCAGACTTAAAGTTGCAAAGGCTGGAGACCCCTGCTGTAGAAAACATGGTAGTGTCCCGGGATAATGTCGCAGGATCCAATCCGGGTCGGTCACTCAGACCAGAAGTTTAGTGTTCCAAGCTTTTGGTCTTGTGCAGGAACCCCTCCTCAGGGAACTTCACTCTACCCGAATGGTATTTTGTCACCACATTTTGTTGACATACTGTTGGGAAAGTTTCAGAGAGCAGAGGTGGTATTCAGCCAGTTCTGACAGGTTCTGGAGAACTGGTAGTGGAAATTGTGAGTAGTACAGATAACTGACAAATAGGCTCACCCTGCCTCCGCTACCTCCCAACTGATCTTCTTTTGTTGCCCTGAATAGGAGAACGGCGCTGGAAAGTAGGTTAGTGGGATGGGCAGGGAATGGGGATTTTGCAGTATCCTTCCCCTGCCATGCCCACTAAACCATGCCGACAGAACCGGTAGTAAAAATTTTTGAATCCCACCACTGTTTCAGAGGTGCAGTTGTGGTGCTTGGAGAATGCATCTCTTGAGCCACAGGTTGCCATGCTCTGGTCTCTTTGGTTTTTCCTCTAAAGGGGTGGGATGGCATCTTCATGTTCACATGAAAAGAATCACCTGCTTAGAAAGTTGCATGCATGCGAGAAGGCCAGTGAGAAAAAAAAGATAAAATTGCTTTGCTGGCTGGAGAAGTCTGGGAGCTGAAGTCCTTCAGACTTAAAGTTGCAAAGGTTGGAGACCCCTGCTATAGGGCATTGCACACCAGGCCAACTACACATAAGGACTGTTTTCCCCCCAAATGCTATCACTCTGATAAACAACTAATCCCCACAGCACTGCCAAGTTATCTACTGACTGTATTACTATTATTCTTCTCTTCCTTCCTAGTACCTATCTCTTTCCTTGTACCTATCTCTTCCCACTTATGACTATAACCTTGTTGCTTGTATCTTTAATTTTTTTTATTGTTTTATTTGTTTCCTAGTATAATCTGATTGTTTATTAGTAACCTATGACTATCACTAAGTTTTGTATCTTATGATTCTTGATGAATGTATTCTATTTTATTTTTCTTTATGTACACTGAGACCAGTGCACCAAAGGCAAATTCCTTGCGTATCCAATCACACTTGGCCAATAAAGGAATTCTATTCTATTCTATTTTTCAATGACTATTTAGAATGGTACTGCATGAAACAGCAGCAACAAGTTTTGATTCAATGCAAAATGTAATTCAGTCATCACTGAGTTTGGGTGAAAGAGAAGCATCCACTTGTTTATTAACTGGCTGCACATGTCATTTCCTCACTTAAATGGTGTTTATGTACTTCTAATAGGCATATTTCAGGAAAATGTTCACCAGGTGCATATCTAGAAGCAGCTGAACATGTTGCTTTCATTAAAATTTTAAAGGTATAAAGCCATGTTCACAGCCAGGTGTTAGCAGTTCTAGCTAACAATTACGACTGACCTTCATTTGAAAGATGTAATATTTTCTGGACATGAAGTTTTATTCCAGGTGGTTTACAAAATTAAAACCATAATATAATTAAGATAAAAATATAGTCATATGCATTTAATAGCCAACAACGATAACCAGAGCACATTCCCGGATGCTTAAATCATGGGAGGAATGGAAAAAAATTGTGCCTGTTAGCTAAAATTAGACATTGATACCATGGAAACTCTATTAGAATGGGTTCATAGTTGAAGATGCTTTTTATTTCACCTCTAACAAGAAGGGAACAGAGCCTAAACCATCCTGGCTAATGGCAAGAGGCTGAGAGCTGTAACTTCTAACCAGATTACTTAACCCAGAATGTTAGCTTTATGTGAGTTGAATTTTGTAAGGTGAGTTCAGTAGGATTTCACTTTCACAAATAGGATGGTCGTCACAAAACAGGATATATCTAATCCCAAAATACCTACTCACTATGTTAATAGTGATAATAATTATTAATAATAACTCTCTGGAACGGCCTACCTCCTGATCTCCGTACCATCTCAGACCTCCGCTTGTTCCGCCGGCACTTAAAAACTTACTATTTTCATCTGGCCGGCCTAGCATGATCTACTCCGCACCCTACTGTCTTATAACAAATCAAAGTTTTAATTTATGGGTTTTTAAATTTAAAAAGGGTATTGATTTAATTTAGTTATTATTTAGTAATATTTTGTATTTATGTATATTTATTTTAAATCTCTGTTCGCCGGCCCAAGTCCCTTTGTGGTGAGATGGGTGCGGGTTACAAATGTGAATAATAATAATAATAATAATAATAATAATAATAATAATAATAATGATGATGATGATGATGATGATGATGATGATGATGATGATGATGATGATGATGATGATAATAATAATAATAATAATAATAATAATAATAATAATAATAATAATAATGATCATAAAATCTTTAAATCCTTGTCAAAATATTTAGGTTTATAGCATTTGCAGTCTGGACCAGGGGTGAAATTCAGCAGGTTCTGACAGGTTCTGGAGAACCAGTAGCGGAAATTTTGAATAGTTCAGAGAACCAGTAAATACCACTTCTGGGTGGCCAAAGAGTGGGATGGGAATGTAGATTTTGCAATATCTTTTCCCTGGAGTGGGGTGGGAATTGAGACTTTGCAGTATCCTTCCCCTGCCATGCTCACCACGCCACGCCCACAGAACCAGTAGTAAAAAAAATTGAATTTCTCCACTGGTCTGGATTTTAAAAATATATTACCCTCTCACATAAACTTTTCAGTTAAATTTGGAAGGGAAAATCCATGTTGGAAATGCATGTATTTGTATATATCATGGCTGACCAATGCATTTTGTACATGTTGTCTACTAAAAGTGAACTTTTGGTTTTATCTACCTTTTCCTGTTATTATATTCCTTTTAAGTCATGGAAATATGAATATTCCTCTATGTAGTCCATTACTAGTTGTAATGAAGTATGCAATGGGGCAAGTGTTATGAAAGATCCATTTTAAGACAATTTTTTATTTACCTCTTTTCTTTCTCTTGTCCCATCTATAACTTTGATTTAATTAATTTTATATTCACTGAATCAATCAAAATCATTCTGTGAAGAGACAAAATTAACTGGGAATGAAATCTTAGGAAGAGTACCATTTAGAGTGTTTTGTTTATTAGAAAGATCTAATGTTTGGGTGAATAAAAATGAAACCTTTGCCTGAAGGCCAGTTGATTTTGCACAGATGATACTACAAGGATTCTGTTGAGGACTTGGCACTATGCTCTACAGCTCCACCAGTAATTATTTTATAACTAGCAAAAAATGTCATATGTTTTAACCTATGCATATGATTTATTTAATGAAAAGTATATCCTGAATTAAAAGGGAAAGATTTAGTTTTGTGATGGTCACTGTTTATAATTTTTTTAAAAATAATTTGCTATTATGTGATAAAGTAATCAGTATTTGAAGGATATAAATTTTCCCAGTCTGGTTGAGATAGGTTATTTCAATCAGGATACAAGAAGTTCAATAATACTGATACATTTTAGTTACAACTATTTTATTTTAAGGCAAATATTCTATACATAGTAATCTAGACCTATGTCTCGATGAACCTAGTGGGCCATCCTTCTAAATAAACATAGCATTACATTGTACATGCTAAAAATTACAGTTAATAGATCTAATCAAAAACGTTCAAGAAATGACATGTGGATTCTATGACTAATCACTCTTCTTGACTGCAAGTAATGAAATAATAAATCACAATTTTATAAAAACATTACTGAACGAACAAGCCTTGATTTTCAGCAACCTATAAACAAGTATTATCAATTACTGGATGATTCACTTGGGATTTGCATGAAGTTTAAAAAATTAACTCATGAAATTAATACTCTGATCTTCAAACTGTCCTGCCAAAGCAAATCTTACTCATTGTAGGCAGTGCCAAGTATTTTGGATCCTCAGGCAAAGGTACTTTGGTGCTCCAGTTTCATCACCTCTACCAGGTATTTCATATATTTCATACTTTCTACCAAATAACTGTGAGATGCACAGATACTTGATTCCAGGACTGTTGCTTGTACTTAACAGTTGTGCCATACATTTGTTTTTACAGGTTGCTCTGTTTTCATTCAAATGACATTGAATCAGTACTGGGTGTAGAAATAGTTCCAAGACTTGGCTTTCCTCCATATACAACTTCACAATGATGATTCATTTTTATTCTTTAGCATGTTTACTTGGAAATACATTCATTGGTTTCTGTGGTGCTTATTTGCTGTTTGAACTTGTACTGTTAATCATTTATTTTTTCCTCTACAACCCTGTTCTCCTCAACTTTACATTGGGCATTTTTAAATAGTTGGGTCAGCTTTCAGGTAAAGCATCTTTAGATGTTGCAAATCATTCCATTTTATATTACATAAAAATAACTAATCACATTTCAACATTAATGTATAGTGTTTTCTCTGTGATTGCTTTGTACAGCAAAAATGGAAATGAATAGAAGCATACTGATTGCCTTGATTTTGTGTTAAATTTATTCATTTGCATTGATCTTTCAAGAGTCCTATTGAAGTCCCTTATTAAATGGACTCTGTAGATTTGGATTATATCTCACAACCCAACCTACAATAGAAGAATATGGGAACGGAATGTTTTGTTAGGTTGCCTTGAAGAGGAAAAGTGCTTATAACTCTAATAAATCTCAGTTTCTTGGTCTCTATGCCAGAATACGGGATGGAATGGAACATAATGTAATATTATTTGGACTGAAGAAATTTGTATTTTGACTAAACTTCAATTGTGAATGCCCTAACATGTATCAGAGCAGAGGGATAAAAGCTTTTAAAATGGTATAATTATAAGTGCGTAAATTATATTATCACATGATATGAAAAATGTCACAGTAAGTTACATCTTTTGATACATGTATTTCCATCGATAATATCACTACTGTGCTATATATAGGATCTTATGTAAATCTATACAAATAAAAATGTAACTATGAGTTTGTTCAAAACCGCTAATCTCAGAAACTACTGCACCAATCGCCACCAAATTTTCACACAACGTTCTTTACCAGTGCAGCACCAATGATACGTACAGATTGTGTGGATGGCATACCAGTGCCAGGTACACGCCACACAAATGTAAAACTGCAGCTCTTCTGTGTGTTTTCCTTACTCGCTCACACGCCCCCCTCCCCTTCACAGCCCCTCCCACCCGGCCGCTTTTCAGCTCATGTCACTTGCATGAGTGGTGGAGGAGTCAGCATCATATCTGCAATGGTCACCTCTTCAGCGGCTTCTCTCTCCTCTGCCGCCCCCCGTGAACTCCCCCCCCTCAAGGCCGCTGCTGAGTCAGTGGCCTCTCTCACTGCCCGTGCCACCAATTCCCCCCCTACAAGGCCACTGCCGAGTCAGTGACCTCTCTGTCCTCTCTCTCTAGGTAGGTAGGTAGGTAGGTAAGTAGGTAGGTAGGTAGAGGGATAGAGGGAGAAATACGGTAGGTAGGTAGGTAGGTAGGTAGAGATAGAGGGAAAATACACTAGGTAGGCAGGTAGGGGGATATATATATATAGAGAGAGGGAGAAATACAGTAGGTAGGTAGGGAGAGAGAGAGAGAGAGAGGGAAAATGCACTAGGTAGGTAGGTAGGTAGAGGGATAGAGAGAGAGAATGAAAATACAGTAGGTAGGTAGGTAAGTAGGTAGGTAGAGGGAGAGAGGGAAAATATAGTAGGTAGATCAGTAGAGGGATAGAGAGAGGGGGGAGAAATACAGTAGGTAGGTAGGTAGGTAGAGTAACAGAGGGAGGGGAGGGAGAGGGAGGGGAAACCAAGGCAGAGAAGGAAGGGGGTCGCTGAGAGGGTCTATGAGGGGAAACTTTTTCATTTAACCAAACTTGGCCAGAGCAATGTGTGGTGGGTACAGCTAGTAAATAAATAAAATGATTCACAAAATAATCATCTAACCAAATTACCACATTATTCGTCGCTTGGTTTATTTTGTTGAAATAAATTCTGATATTCATTCTTGTTTAATTCTTAAACATATTTCACACTTCAGAACTATCTTCCTTTAATTTCCAAAATATCTAACATGCTTAAAGTGGTACCTGATTCTTTGAAAAGTAAAGGATTCATTCTGCCAATTCTGGAAATACCACGTGACACCTGGTCAAATGAATATTACAGGAAGCACAAACAAACAAACAAAAAGTTGTACTTGGTAAAGATTATAGAATATGGATTTTGTCTCAGAACAGATGAGATATTATCTCAGGGTGGTGGGAATTAATATCTATCCTTCTAATGTTCAGTTTACTCTCTGGTTGCTATGGATCTGGGCAGTCACAGCAGCCTTTAGAGGGACAATCACCTGTTTAGTCAATGTGCCCAAGAAATCTAATGGCTCCATTTGATATCCAAGGTCCTGGTGGGCATCTTGACCAAGGCTTTGGCCTGTCACCTGAATACAATATCTCACTAAAATAGCACTGATTCAGAGAAATCTTTAGTTTACTGAAGAGCTATTCAAGCTGAAAAAAGAGCAATCCTGGTAAAAAAATAATAAGTAAATCCAATTTAACTCAAGCAGGAACTCAATGACAGTAGGAGCATCAAAACAGCAATATTTTTTTGTTTTTATTATATTTGTGAATTGCTGCTTGGTGTGTCTTTTCAAACTACTCTTTTAGTTAGGGATGGGCCAGAAGAGAATTTGTTCTGTAAGAAGTTTATTTTTCATTTGGAGGATCAAATTGTTCCTTTACTCAGAATTGGATGCCAGGTGTACACGTTTGATAGAAGTAAGAGAGACTACTACACATTTTGAGATGATATGGGATGACTTTCATCTTGTTGATCCTGAGGAACTAGACTACTGTCAGCCTTATGAGGTAGTCCAGACAGGAAACATTACTGATGAGCTACTTTATTATACTTTATTGTAAGGTTACATTAACTTGAAGGTTACATTAACTCCCCTGTCACCTTAACAGCCTAAGAAACCTAGGGAGGGTCCCTTCTGACATATTTACCATGACCATATTCCTTTTGCAAGCTGAGCTGCCTCATAGCTGACTGTTCTCTTGACTCGCTGTAGCTTTCCACCCAACTCCTGAGGTCATTCTTGTATTGTATAGTATTACAGCAACTTCCTTGGTGATATTAGTTTTACCACCTGTGAATTTGATTCTTTCTCTTAGCATGTGGTTGTGGACACAGCCGTGTTAACAGAATTATGGGCCCTGGGCAAAGCAGTGTACTGGGGCCCCTACAACAACTACTCACAGGAATAAAAATGCAAATGTTCGAGAAAATTAAACATATATTTGCATGTCGATATTAATTAAAAAGGGATGCAGTGGCTCAGTGGCTAAGACACTGAGCTTGTTGATCAGAAAGGTCAGCAGTTTGGCAGTTCCAATCCCTGCCGCCACATAATGGGGTGAGCTCCTGTTACTTGTCCCAGCTTCTGCCAACCTAGAGGTTGGAAAGCATGTAAAAATGCAAGTAGAAAAATAGGAAGCACCTTTGGTGGGAAGGTAACAGTGTTCCGTGCGCCTTTGGGATTTAATCATGCCAGCCACATGACCACAGAGACGTCTTCGGACAGCGCAGGCTCTTCAGCTTTGAAATGGAGATGTGCACCACCCCCTAGAGTCAGGAATGACTAGCACCTATGTGCAAGGGGAACTTTTACCTTTACCTATTAATTTTAAAAAGGCAGTAAAATGTAATGAATGTGTTGCTCTATTTATATGATACAAGGTGCATTGAAGGGTTTACATACACAGTTTAGCATGGAGTCCCTATGCTCATGGGGCCCACAGGCAAGTGCGCATCAGGCCCATGCGTTAAGACATCCCTGGTCGTGGGTTCAGAAACCAAGTGAAATAGGTATTCTCCATTTTTTGTTTGGGATAAGTCATGAATAACCATCACCAATGCATAATCTCAGGCAGCTGTAGTTAGAGAAATGGAGCTTTTATATAGCTCCATCTTGTGTGAATTTAAAAAAAAATCTTTTTCTAATCCCTTCGTTCTTGGTCACCACTCATGACTATTTCAGTGCCTTTTATTGGAGCTGCTCATGAAAACCTCATGAAAGCTACATCAATAAGTAGTTACAGATTTGCTAAGGTGGTGTGATACCATTTCTGGTAATTACATTTGATTGTTAGCTATTCTCCCAAATACGGGCACTTTTAGCCCTTATTATCTCTTTAATGTGTCATCGGAGCAATAGAAATTCTTGATGAGGCTTTTATGCAGCAATCACCTTATCTGTTTTATTTGACAAGAACAAGAACAGGAAGTTTATAGACCATTGATGGGTGACACCACGAGCCTCCCCTTATGGATGCAATCTTATCTTTTTTTTCTCACTGGCCTTCTCGCATGCATGCAACTTTCTAAGCAGGTGATTCTTTTCATGTGAAGATGAAGATGCCATCCCACCCCTTTAGAGGAAAAACCAAAGAGACCAGAATATGGCAACCTGTGGCTCAAGAGATGCATTCTCCAAGCACCACAACTGCACCTCTGAAACAGTGGTGGGATTCAAAATTTTTTACTACCGGTTCTGTCGGCATGGTTTATTGGGCACGGCAAGGGAAGGATACTGCAAAATCCCCATTCCCTGCCCATCCCACTAACCTACTTTCCAGCGCCGTTCTCCTATTCAGGGCAACAAAAGAAGATCATTTGGGAGGTAGCGGAGGCAGGGTGAGCCTATTTGTCAGTTATCTGTACTGCTCACAATTTCCACTACCAGTTCTCCAGAACCTGTCAGAACTGGCTGAATACCACCTCTGCTCTCTGAAACTTTCCCAACAGTATGTCAACAAAATGTGGTGACAAAATACCATTCGGGTAGAGTGAAGTTCCCTGAGGAGGGGTTCCCGCACAAGACCAAAAGCTTGGAACACTAAACTTCTGGTCTGAGTGACCGACCCGGATTGGATCCTGCGACATTATCCTGGGACACTTTTGTCTTCATTCATGACAAAATGCCATGTTTTCTACAGCAGGGGTCTCCAACTTTTGCAACTTTAAGTCTGAAGGACTTCAGCTCCCAGAATTTGGGATCAGCTTTGCTGGCTGGAGAATTCTGGGAGCTGAAGTCCTTCAGACTTAAAGTTGCAAAGTGTTGGAGACCCCTGTTCTACAGAACATAGTGTTCAGAGCTGTTTTAAGAATTTAAGAATGTGACACATCCAGGTAATGGGAACACAAGGCTTCCATGCTGGCATTCCCACCTTTAACCCCAGACTCAAAGTCAAAGGAACATTTGCCGGGTTTGGCCCCATCCCTTTTGACAATTTAGTATCTCTGAAGGCTTCTTGCAGCTCACAGAACACGAATTGCAATCCCTAATCCAACAGAAGTTGTCTGCAGTGGTTTTGATATCCTGTATCACTCCCTCCCTTTTCTTTATGCCCTTTGTAGAAATAATATTATCTTCAAAGGATAATCAGATTCTTTTCCTGCTTTAAGATTAGCCGGATCTTCTTGAAGATAATCTCTAACATAATGTGATTCTCTATAATACCTTTACAACACAATCCATCCTTACAAATCTATTCAGAGATAAAGTCCACTGAGATCAAGAACCTTTAATCACTGTTCTATCTCCAGATTCTTTGAGGTAGGGAAGCAAGGAAATTCTATTATGAAGTATCATTCTATTTAATCTTAAATAAATCATATTTTCTGGTCATCTTTTTCCTGAAGTTTAAATCATGAATGTTTCTCATGTATCACTTATATATGAATGCTGCATGGAATTTAAAAACATGTAGGCTATCAGAAATATAGAAAAAGAAATGAAAAGCTTTTTATCGCTACATGTTACAGAAAAAAATGAACTGAAGTCATTGCTTCTTTTTTCCCATGTAGGTACAACTATTTCTAGTGAAGAAGCCGATACTGTTTTCATACTGCCATTCTGCCCCCTAATGGAAGAAAAGTAGAAAACGAAGAAACTTTATTTAAAAGTGGGTAAACATTTTATTATTATTTATTTATTTATTTATTTATTTATTATTTATTTATTTATTTTATTCAAATTTATACCCCGCACCTTCTCCAAAAAGGACCCAGGGCGGCGATTATAGTATCTGTCTACTAAGGGTACGTTTAGTTACCATTGCAGGCTACCAAATATTAATGAACTATTCATTGTTATTTTTTTAATGAAGCTGTTTGGATGTTAGGTAATTTCTACTTACTTCGCAAAGAAGAACACATATAAAGTTCTTTATTGTCTGTTTTGCAGACCAAATTTTAAATCTTATTAAAAACATACAGAAATTTCAATCCTTGCCTGAGGGACTATCCCATTAAATGCTGTACAAAGACATGCATAGGGGCTATATTTAAAATGGGACAGCATATATTTTCTCCCCATCAAATAATTTAAACAGCACAGTTCTTAAAACTGATCTATGTGGTTCTGCATTATAGGACAATAAAAACATTCAACTTTCAATGGTTATGCCATTTCTGAGAGAAAAATATTGATTCTATTCTTTGTGTGATTGCTCAGCATTGCCATGTATGGCAAATTTATGTCCAAAGGAAGACCTAAAAGTGTTTTAAATAATGAATGTATATAACTGTATATGCATATACCATTGTAAGCAAAGTGTGCTTCTCTCTTAACTAATTATTGTTTCATTAATCAACTATTTATATCTAGGTTTTTTTAACCCATCAAATATCCAAAGGGATTTCCAATCTAAAATCAAGTATAAACAATTAAAAGCTGATTTAAAACAATTAAAGTTTTAAATTGCAAAGAATCTAAACAGCATGAATGAAGAGGAAGATAAATTTCTGTTCAGAAAGCAGAGTTGGACTGAACTCATCCTGCATTATTCACTTGGAGCATCTACGTGACACACTCAGCACAAGGAGTTGCATCTTCAAAGATACACATTTGAGCTTTAGCTACCTTTCCACCAATAATCTGAATTATTAAATCCTGGGTTTGATGCACACAGTGTTTAGGATGACTTTAGCCAATGCTTACTGGAATGTAGTCTTGAAAAATAAAAATAAGTTATATCTATAAGTAGCAACCAGCAAAATATTGTTGGGTATCCAGGGACAAAAATGAGGAGGAGGAGGAGGAAGAGGAGGAGGAGGAGGAGGAAGCTCATTTTCACTCTGCCAACTTTATCCTCCCTAATCTGATTGTTTCCAAATGTATAGGAACCTCATGATCTCTGGCTGTGAATTCTTAAGAATTGCAGTCCCAGTAATTCTTCTGAATGCTATTTTGGTCTGGTCTCTTGCATAAGTTGAAATAATTAAAGAAAGAATGACATAACGGTACATTGCAAAATATTTATTTAATTAAACAAATACTATATTTCTCAAGGTTTTGTTAAATTCTTTTCCTGATTTATATGAATCATAGAAACAGCTGAGTGACCTATACAGGTGACCTATGACGGGCACACAAATAAAAAGGTGACATTTAACTTAACTCTCATTAGATTCTTTACACTAGCTTTTTTCCAGCCACACATCCATCAATTGTGCTGGACCACAACTTCCATCACCAAACTTACAATAATACAATACAATAGCAGAGTTGGAAGGGACCTTGGAGGTCATCTAGTCCAACTCCCTGCCTAGGCAGGAAACCCTATACCATTTCAGACAAATGGCTATCCAACATCTTCTTGAAGACTTGCAGTGTTGGGGCATTCACAATTTCTGTTCCACTGATTAATTGTTCCAACTGTCAGGAAATTTCTCCTCAGTTCTAAGCTGCTTCTCTCCTTGATTAGTTTCCACCCATTGCTTCTTGTCCTACCCTCAGATGCCCTAGAGAATAGCTTGACTCCCTCTTCTTTGTGGCAACCCCTGAGATATCGGAAGCCTGCTATCGTGTCTCCCCTAGTCCTTCTTTTTATTAAACTAGACATTTATTAAACTAGACATCTTAAATACTGCCTGCTTCATGGCGTTATGTGGCTGCAGGCAAAGGGGGGGGGGGTTAATAACAAATCCTACATTCCCATTTGGAGGCAAAGGTTTTAAAATCGCGTGCAACGGGTAAGGCTGCCCTTTTGGCGCCGTCTGTCTCGCAGTCCCCTTGCCCCTTTCTTTCTGCTTCAGGAAGCATGAAGCGCAAAGCAACGCAACTTAATGGGGGGAATCGCGTCACTTTCGCCCCGAAGAAGAGGAGGGGACGGGAGCAGGCGGGCGGACGCTCGGTTAAAAGAGAAGCGGTTGCTTGCGCGTTCGTGACATCACCTCCTCCACGCTTGCTTATATATACTTAGGGGACATCCGGAGCTCCCTTTAGGGTCTAGTTCTTGAATAACCAGCTCAAGGCAGCAGCTCTTCTTCTTTTCTTTTTCTCTTTTTCCTGCGCGACTCTCTCCCTCATCCAGATAGCTTGCCCTTTTTGTATATGGACTTCACTTTATAGAGAGAAAAGGGCGAGAGTGTGGATGGCCAGAATGTTGAAGATGCAGTTGGTGTGCGCGGTGCTGCTGGCGTCCGCTTCCTGGAGCCTGGGCTCAGGTAAGGTCCGAGGTGCGCTCTCTCGCTCTGTTTTTTTGGCACGGCTTCCCTTCCGATTGGGAGAAGGGTTTGGGCTAATCCGGCGGTGCTGCTACTATGGGAGGAGTTTGTTTTGTCCAATGCAGGGAGGCTAATGTCTGGTCAATTTCAGAAAGTTAGCTTCCAATGTGAAATATCAGCCAGTTCTTCTAGGATAAGTGCTTTGAGAGAGTTTAAAACGTGAGAGACAAATGCCAGTTTCTGAATTCTGGGAGTTGAGGTCCACCAGTCTTAAAAGAGCCAACTTTGCAGACCCCTGTTCTAGGATAAGTGCTTTGAGAGAGTTTAAAACGTGAGAGACAAATGCCAGTTTCTGAATTCTGGGAGTTGAGGTCCGCCAGTCTTAAAAGAGCCAACTTTGCAGACCCCTGTATCTAGGATATGTGCTTTGAGAGAGATTAAAACGCGAGGGACAAATGCCAGTTTCTGAAAAGTGTTTCCAACGGTTCATGTAACAGTCTGAGCGCTAAAAAATAGGTGAATTGTATCTCAGCAACTTCCTACTCTCTTTCTGAAGGGGTTCTTTGAGGCAGATCAGCCTAGGACAGGGACCACATTTATAGATTTACTGAAATGCACCTGTGAATTAGCACAGGGAAGAGGAAATTCCATGCTTCCAAGTCTCCAGGTTTTTGGATTCTGTAATGGACTGTAGAAACAACCTTGAAGAGCAGGAGGAAGAGCTGCAACCAAGACAACCATCAAATAAAAAGAAGCAGAAATGTAATTTGAGAAAGTATCTCAGAGTTGACCCTCCTTAGTTCTCTTCAAAATAAAAGGGAGGGAGACATTCAGACTTGCAAGATTCTGTTTCTATTATTTTATAATAAAAGTAGCCGTAACATTTATGTCTTTGGTTGCGTGGACTGGTCTAGCTATGAGGAATTATAGTTTCCTGCTCCCATCTTCGACTTTTTCAGATAGAGTTTGTGGAATAGAGGCTCACAGTTCATCGTAGATTCTCAAGGATCAATTTTTTTCTAGCATGTTGGAACTACATATTGTAGCATTCTGTGAGTTGTAACCCAGCAAATATGAAATGCATTACATGGCAGAAGGCTGATAAACATAACCCAGACCTTGGGAGATGTGGGTGTGCAAGGTTCATTACACAGCTATATCATGCCAAGATGAATTAAATGTCACAAGTGTCTAGACTGAGGCTTGTAGGGTTATGAGGTTTTTAAGGGTTCGCACCAGTAATAAATTAGCAGAAGAAAGAAATGGAGCGAATATTGCCCCCTATGTGTATAGTAATACAAACCTACTGCAGATGTAGAATTTTGATACAAAGGAACAAGAGTTTGAGTTTGAGTTTATTCGACTTGTATCCCGCACCTATCTCCCAGAAGGGACCCTGGGCGGCGCACAGGAAATTAAAACAGATATATACATAAATACATAATAAATATCATAAAACCAATTAAATTAAGAAAACCCTGTGCTAAAATTACTAAAATCCCTCTAATTAAAACGAATTGCTAATTTAAAACAATCAATCTTTATATTTTCAGGTTTAAAAATATGCATACAATTTTGTGCAATGTTTAGGAAAAAAGCATGCATTTTTTATTTCCTACTAATAAAATAGTTATGACAGAGATAATCATGATAATGAATACAATATAACTGCAAAGACTTTTTTTTAAAAAAAAGTAGGGATGTTTTACCAAAACCCCCCAAACCCCACCACCCAACAACAACCCACCCCACCGACCCCAAATTGCAGCTCTTCCGTATATTTATTGAAGAATCCTGAAATCCAGCAATGATAATGTTAAAAATAAAAAAGGCCTGGACTGTGATTGTGACTGTAAATGAATAACTTTAGGATTGGTTAAAGTAGGGGATATTTCTACATAATGATATACGGGCAAGTATTTATTGCAATGTAACTAAGCTCATTATCCTTAAAGTTGCTCTTTATACATCAATAATTATCAGACTATGTATTCACTTTTAAATACATTATTCTTTTATTTATACTAAAAAATTGGCATACATTTTAAAAAATGTACATTTTTAATAACATGCACTTTTATCTCCTCCACAAGCATATATACTTTCACATACATGCATCAAAGGAATAGAATAGAATAGAATAGAATAGAATAGAATAGAATAGAATAGAATAGAACTCTTTATTGGCCAAGTGTAACTGGTGCATAGGTTCTCAGTGTATATGCAAACAACAGTGATAAGTTATAGATTGTAAATCATAAGATCCAAACCATAGTGATAAGATACAAACAAGTGATAAATCATAAGATACCAAAAGAAGAGGGTAGTAGGAAAGATGAGAAGATGAGAAAGTTGAGAAGATGACCAGGATAGTAGCAATACAGCCTATTACATGGGTAAATATCAAAAAAGGATTGCTCTCTTTATAATCTGCTTCAAAAATCATTAAAAGTAAAATCATAGATTAAAATGTAAACTTTTCCAAGTGCAATATAAAATCTATAAATAAGTTTACCCAACATTCTTGAGATGCATATGCTTATGCCATATACACTCAATTTTGCCTATTTATTTGGGCATCTTAGTGAAAATCATAATTTAATGTACAGTTATAATGAACCCATTAATTTTTTTTATAAATCAATCAGGCCTCAGATGTGTATTTTTATACTAAGTGATGCCTGCTAAAGTTTGTTTCCAGAGAATATTTTAGCATTATATTTTTATATTTATTTATTCCAATCCAATATATTAAATAAATCTACTTTAATATTTTAAATTTAGCTGTAACTCATTACTAAACTCCCGAGTAGCTTCAAATATTTGTGTATCATAACAGTTTAAATCAATAAGCAAAGCAATAGTATTTAATCTTTATTTTGATAGACAAATAATCCCTATGTTTGTTGAGGGCACTGTACCTTTTTCAGTTTTTTAAATTTCTACGCTTTATTTTAATAACTGTTCTAATTACAAACCTGAGGATTAATGTAGTCATATAAAAATATAATTACATGACCACAATTATGATAAAAGGAGCTATGTGCTTCATTGTTTGCAAATTGTGAAATGATTATTAGTATATATCAATGATACATATTACAGAATATTGTGATTTCTTGCGTTGGATCACAATGGACACAGTCCAAGCATAAATTCTTTCAAAATGTATTGATCCAAAGAGTCAGATTAAATGAAAATCAATGAAATGTTTTAGGAAAATTAATGGCAGTATTAGTGCTAACAACTTTGCTGTGATCCCTGAATATCGGAGGAGCAATGATCTCACTGCGCTTTTGAGAACCCCTGATTTGGATGACGTTTATTATAAGAATTAGTCAATGTGTGAACTGTCTTATGAATATGTTTAGCTTTTTCTCAGTAGTATTACCATTATGCGTGTAGTGTTCACTTTACTCTGATGAAATATATTTCCATAATATCATTTCTGGATCCTGTCCAGATAACATCCCCTCATCCTCATCTCCTATTTCCTGAGCTCTTGAGTTCCGAATTCTTTGTCACTAGCGTTTGAAGGATTTGTTTTACTACAAGGACTGTACAGTAATTTGGATTCAAAAGGGGGAAATATGTTTCACAGCATTGCACCTGTTGGTGACTCCTTAAAGAGCCCTCTCTTTTTCTGGGCTCATGCATGGCCCTTGTGGGGAGGGCGATGGAATTGATTTAAGGCAGTGCCTATTAGTTCAGTATGTGCATGCTTGTATATTCGATATCATAGTTTCTTCTTCAAATTTGGATCACTGCAGAACCCTGAAAAATAGACCCATAAAGCATATTATTTCTCATTCATCTTCCACCCTTATAGATACTTTTAAAAATGTCATCACCTACCGGTACTTCTTGATTTATTTCTTTTATTTTTCTGGTTCCCTACTATCTTGGCAACATTTTATTTTTTAATAAAATATAACTTTATATGCTTTTTGTGGGCCATTTGTACTATAATGCAGGGGTCTCCAACCTTTGCAACTTTAAGTCTGAAGGACTTCAGCTCCCAGACTTCTCCAGCCAGCTTTGCTGGCTGGAGAATTCTGGGAGCTGAAGTCCTTCAGACTTAAAGTTGCAAAGGTTGGAGACCCCTGCTATAATGCATTTGAAGTGGGTTGTTATTTTTTAAAGAGACAGTGTTTGTAACATTGTTTTACTTTAAGTACTGTATTGAGGATGTAAGCTTGAGAAGCAAGATAAAAGCAGTATATTAGTCATATGGGTCCTTGCAAGGAGAAGGGCGGGGTATAAATTTGAAAAATAAATAAAAATAAAATAAATATTGTATACATTTATGAGCTAGTACCATTTATTGTTTTTCAATCAGGAACATACTGTTCATTACTTTAGTTGGAGCCCATCCAACTAAAGTTGCCAATGACTTCAGTCTATTGAATTATATGGAACAACAGACACAGCAGCAACAGATGGCAAGAGTTCAGCTGTTTGTATCATTGGGACTTATTTTCAATCTGCCAAGGACTGTTATTTTATCACTCACAATTACACTCAACTATAGAGTTTAGATGATGATAATGATGATGATTAGATAAAAACAGTTTCACTTTTAACATCTTTTATTAAGACTTTCTTCAAGTCCTTTTATCACTGAACATGGCAATGCCTAGGAAATTCAATTAAACACTGAAACTTTACATCTTTCTTCATGCTACATATGCAGTATCCTTATTAATAATATATCAGTGTAAACAGTGATGGGATTCAGCCAGTTTGCACCACTTTGGGAGAACCGGTTGTGAAGTTTCTGAGCAGTTTGGTGAACTGGTTGTTGGAAGAAATCATTAGAGCAGAGAACTAGTTGTTAAATTATTTGAGCCCCACCACTATAAATATATATGAATATGTCTGTAACTTACATATTCCCCATAGAAGATACCTGTTAACTGGCTTCCATTGAAATGGTGTTTGAAATTATTCAATCTATTAAAAAAAAGAGAGCTTCTTTTAAAAATATAAAGTACATGCTGTCACTGCAGAAATATCTTAATTTAGAAATTAAGTCTAATTTCATATCCCACTACTTTCACTGTTGGTGATCAGATGTTTAAATGTTTCAGTTGACCAATAATAAACTGTTTTCATTATTAAATATATTTTTCCAATGAAATGGCATAAATTAACCATATATTAAAGAAAGGAGCACTTGCCAAACCTTTATTTTAGTCAGTTCTTAACCTTAAATTGTTTTTAAGGGATATTTCTAAATTCTATATGTGAAATACAAATGCTAGTGATTTATAATGAAATAGTAAACATATGTTTCTCTTTAACTTGCAGATTCAGAAGAGGAAATGAAAACCCTAGAAGCTGATTTATTGACCAATATCTATACATCAAAGGTAACACTTTTTGTGTGTGTCCCCCCCCCCCTTTTAGGATTCAGGAATACTCATAGCAAACATCTATCTTTAAATGTATAATAATACTACACATAAAGATTGAGTGTAAGAAATAAGAAAAAGAGCCCTTAAATCAAATGCA
This sequence comes from Rhabdophis nuchalis, assembly GCA_039707465.1. Taxonomy (NCBI): domain Eukaryota; kingdom Metazoa; phylum Chordata; class Lepidosauria; order Squamata; family Natricidae; genus Rhabdophis; species Rhabdophis nuchalis. The sequence continues at coordinate 81,744,241 of CM077648.1, forward strand.
ATAAATAAGAACAGGCATTGGTAAAGTGACAGTGCCAAATAATATTTTATTCTTTGTATTACAGATACATTGCTTAACTACCTAGCACATTCCCACCAGCAGGCAATTATGGGATAATGTCAAGTTATTGGCCGAAGTTATATTTCTAGACAGAATTTTGCTTGATAAAAGCTACGTTAACCTCAAGTCACATAGCAATATTAGCTTTTCTTGTTAATACCAACTAAGCACACTGAAGCAATCAAACTATTACAAGAAATTATTAAGTGGGACACCCCAAGGTTCTATCTTAGGCCTTGACTTACAACAGTTTAGCAATCATTCAAAATTACAATGGCATTGAAAAAAACGATTATGACCATTTTTCACACAACCATTGTAGCATCCCCATGGTCATGCGATCAAAATTCAGATACTCACCAGCTGGCTTGTACTTATGATGGTTGCAGTGTCCCCTGGTCAAGTAATCACCTTTAGCTATCTTCTGACAAGCAATGGAGAAACCAGATTCACTTAACCATATTACTAACTTAAGAACTGCAATGATTCACTTAACAAGTGTGGCAAGAAAGGTCATAAAATGGGGCAAATTTACTCAACCACTGTCTCACTTAACAACATAAATTTTGGGCTTAGTTGTGGCCATAGGTTGAGGACTACCTGTACACTTCAAAATCTTCATAATTTTTTTTAGATGAGGGGATAGAAGGGGAACTCATCAGATTTGCAAATGACATTGAACTGGGGGGGGGGGGAATAGCCAACATTTTAGAAGATAAGAGTCAAGATAGAGAAGAATCTTAACAGATTTGAAAACAAAGGTCCCTTCCAACAAAATGCAATTCAGTGGTGAGAAAAAACTGAACGCACAAGTGTAGAATAGGTGATGCCTGGCTCAATGGCAGAAAGGGTAAGAAGGATCTAGGAGTCCTAATTGACAACCACTTAACTATCAGCCAACAAAGTGTTGCAGCTGCCAAAAGAGCCAATGCAGTTCTAGGCTGCATCAACAGAGGGATATTATCAGGATCACATGAAGTATTAGTACAACTTTATTCTACTTGGTAAGATCACAATTGAATATACGGCATCTAGTTTTGACTACCACAATACAAAAAAAGATGCTGAGAGTCTAGAAAGAATGCTAAGAAGAGCAACAAAGATGATTGGAAGGCTGGAAGACTAAAACATATGATGAATGGTTGCAGGAATTGGGTATGTCTATTCTAACGAAGAGAAGGACTAAGGGTAACACGATAGCAGTCTTCTAATATTTCAGGGGCTGCCATAAAGAACAGGGGGTCCACTTGTAACCAAGGAGAGATCTAACTTAGAATTAAGGGGAGATTTCATGACAGTGAGAACAATTGTCATTGGAATGGCTTGGCTCCAGAAGTTGTGGTGCTCCATCATTGGAGATTTTAAAGAAGAAATTGGACATCCATTTGTCTGGAATGGTGTAGGGTCTCCTGCTTGAGCAGAGGGTTCAACCTCCAAAATCCCTTCCAAGTCTGTTATTCTGTTAACACAGAATAGACTTGTGTGCAATGGAATTTTGATGTTCCTCATATTTGATCAAATCATCTCAGGACATCATAGATTCAAACTGTAGAATATATGCTTTGCTAGGCATATATTTCCCAAATCATCTAAATGCACTTTAATCTATGATTTCAGAATGTAAGCAAATTTTCAATATTTTGCTGTCAACAAATGTAATTGCATAAACATGGACTCCTGTTATACAGCTGGTTAGATTTTTCCATGAATAAAAAAGAAAGAAAAGGATGTATTTCTCCTCAATGTGGTTAAGCCGCAGCCAATATTATTATTTTAGGTTCATCACTGAAAATTCGGTTGACCATTATTTATAACCTTTTATTTCATTGCATATTTCTATAATATCATAGTCTGCATCCACTAATGGCACAAGTTATGCTAGAATTTACTATTACACCTCTTATTCTAAATTGAATAAATGCCATCTCTTTCTCGCTAAGCTTATTACAAAATAAGATTTTTTTTCTGGAAAGCATAAAGCATTCACTTAATTCGCTAGATTAGTAAGAAATATAATCTCAATTTCAAGCCTATAATACTGAAATTCAGATAATAGGCACAGCAATCAAGTTCTTCTGTTGCAAACCATCAACTAAAACTCAAATTACCCCCCTCTATCTTCATAGTTTCATATTAACACAATATTATAGACTAGGAAATTGCATACTTTCATGTAAGAAATCTGAACTGAAGTACTAAGAAAAAAATGTGACATGTGGTTAATTTTTATATTATACATTTAAAACAAAGAAACAACAAAAATCTTAAACATATAGAAAATGACCATACACAGGAATCCCATGTTTTGAAGGGCAACAAAGGGCCCCAAAAGATAGCAAGAATTTGTCTTTCAAGATACGAAAGTTGATCCAGCTGATTTTTTGTAAGATTTCACAATCTGTGTTCCCAGGCACTTAATAATTATTTTGGAGAGCTCTGCCATTATGTAAATGACTGCATGGTAAATTGGGTATTTAAGTAATATGTGAGCCATCTGTAAGGAATTGATTAAAATTTCACATTATTGAAATGCATATTTTGCAATTAAGAAGCTAAGAAATAATTAAATGAAAGCAGAGTTTCCTGGATTCTACATAAACTCACAAATCTGAACTCTGTACATTTTCAGAGCCTCCAATAGTAAGAATGATACTCACACAGTAATGCATACATATTGTTGTGGCCCAGCTGGCTCCGCCGCCCTGGGTCCTCTGTGGAGAAGGGCGGGGTATAAATGTAAATAAATAAATAATGATGGATTCCTCTAGTGAGGAGTCCTATGAGTCGGCTCTAGAGGAGGAAACACAGTTTGTCCTGGATGTCAGGCTAAGGATTGAGAGGAGGCAATTAGCAGAACGATGCCATTGGAGATAATCAGTATCAGCTGCCTAATTGCCTGGCCCTTCCCAAGAGGCTTTAAAAGAAATCCTCTGTGAAGAGTAGGTTTGCAGGAAACAACAGAGAAGCTACAGAGTCGGAGAATTGTGTCGTGTAATCTTTCAGTCTAGTTCAGGTTAGTTCAGGCAAGGTGCCAAGTAGCAGTCCGTCTAGTTAATTATCCTGTGAAGGGAGGGAGTCAGAACAGATATAGGAACTAAACCAATACTTGAACAGATTCTTCTCTTCAGTGAGAATTCATGTAAAGCAACATTGTGAAACCGAGCCACAAATGACATCTCCTTTCCCAGTTCTAAACAACAGAGCACAGTGACTACGGTCGCTACAGTGGCAGTTGAGACCCCCAGACTTTTAGTCATGGGGGACTTTAATCTGCCATCGGTGGGCGAATCATCCGAGGTAGCTCGGGAGTTCATGGCTTCCATGACGGCCATGGACCTGACCCAACTAATTCAAGGCCCCACCCACGAGGGTGGACATACACCGGACCTCATCTTTGTCTCAGGCCAATGGAAGAGTGATCTGGGTATAGGGGATATAGTCATCACACCCTTGTCATGGTCAGACCACTCACTTCTCTGGCTCGACTTTCCGACCGCTACTCCCTTCCGCGGGGAGGCGGAACCTGAGTCACCAATCTGGTTCCGCCCCAGGCGCCTGATGGACCCTGATGGGTTCCAGACGGCGCTTGGGCCACTTCCTGTACCCCTGACCCGCGCCCCGATGGAGGACCTTGTGACCGCATGGAATACTGCGACCATGGGAGCCTTGGATTGGGTCGCGCCCTTGGGGCCTCTCTTGCGGCGGCGAACCACCCTGGCTCCTTGGTTTACCGAGGAGCTGAGGGTGATGAAACGCCGCAAGAGATGCCTAGAGAGAAGATGGCGGTCTACCCGATCTGAATCTGACCCGACACAGGTAAGAGCCCATTTATGGACTTACATTGTGGCGCTGAGAGTGGCCAAATGTCATCATTGTGCTACTCTCATAGCATCCGCAGACAACCGCCCTGCCACCCTGTTTAGGGTGACCCGCTCCCTCCTTCAACAGAGGGTGCGGGAAGCCCCGTTACAGGGTAGAGCAGAGGAATTTGTGATTTTTCTGCAGGAAAAAATCGCTCAGATACAGAACGAGCTAGCCCCCATTGATGGCCCAGTGGGATACCACGAGACAGATCTTGTTTGGGAGGAGTTTGACTCCGTTACTTCTGAGGATATGGACAGGTTACGTGGGCGACTGCGAGCCACCACATGTTTATTGGACCCGTGTCCCTCCTGGCTTGTACTAGCATCCTGGGAGATGACACGAGGCTGGCTCCAAGAGGTTGTCAACACATCCTTAAGTGAGGGTTCCTTGCCTGCTTCCCTAAAAGAGGCTATGGTGAGGCCCCTCCTTAAGAAGCCCTCTTTGGATTCAGCTCTATTAACCAACTATCGTCCAGTCTCCAACCTTCCCTTCTTGGCGAAGGTTGTTGAGAGTGTGGTGGCACAACAGTTTCCCCGTCACCTGGAGGAAGTTGATTATCTAGACCCGCGCCAGTCCGGCTTTCGGCCCGGGCATAGCACCGAGACGGCATTGGTCGCGTTGGTCGATGATCTCTGGAGGGCCAGAGATGGGGGTTGTTCCTCCATCCTGGTCCTATTAGACCTCTCGGCAGCTTTCAATACCATCGACCATGGTATCCTATTGCATCGGCTGGGGGGGTTGGGGGTGGGAGGCACCGTTTTACGGTGGTTCTCCTCCTACCTCTCTGGCCGATCGCAATTTGTGTTGGCAGGAGAGCAGAGGTCGACCTCGAGACCCCTCACATGTGGGGTGCCTCAGGGGTCGGTCCTCTCGCCTCTCCTGTTCAACACATATATGAAGCCGCTGGGTGAGATCATCCGTGGTTTTGGGGTAGAGTACCATCTCTACGCTGATGATACTCAGCTGTATATATCTACCCCAAACCACCCCAACGATGCCGTAGCAGTGATGTGGAACATCTTGCCCCTGTGGATGGGGCTCAATTTGGGGTCCTCCTGGATGCCCGGCTGTCCATGGAAGATCAAGTGACAGCCATGGCCAGGAGGGCGTTTTACCAGGTTCGCCTGGTTCGCCAATTGCGCCCCCTATTGGATCGGGACTCCCTTCGCACAGTCACTCATGCGCTCGTGACATCCCGACTGGACTATTGTAACTCTCTCTACATGGGGCTCCCCTTGAGGTGCACCCGGAGACTTCAGCTGGTCCAGAATGCAGCCGCACGAGCAGTTATGGGAACCTCAAGGTTTACCCACATAACACCGCTCTTGCGCGAGCTGCACTGGCTGCCTGTCGTCTTCCGGGTGCGCTTCAAGGTGTTAGTCATCATCTTTAAAGCGCTCCATGGCTCGGGACCTAGCTATCTGCGGGATCGGATCCTGCCTCATACATCCTCACGGCCGATTCGCTCCCACAGAGAGGGACTTCTCTGGGTGCCGTCCACTAGACTTTGTCAGCGGGCGGCGCCCAGGGGAAGGGCTCTCTCTGTGGCGGGCCCAGCCCTCTGGAACAACCTTCCCCCTGACATTAGAACGACCACGGACCTCCGCTCCTTCCATCTAAAATTAAAAACACATCTTTTCTGCCTGGCCGGCCTAGGGTAGTCTCTCTTTCTATGGGGTTTTATTATATTTAATTTATTGGGAATTTTAGTTTAGTTTAGTTTTAGTTTTAATGGGGAATTTTTAGCACAGGAATAAGGTTTAATCTGTTTTTTAAATATGTTTGTATACTTGTTGTTTTTATTCTTCCTGTGCACCGCTCCGAGTCCCTATGGGGAGAGGGAGCGGTCTACAAATTAAATTATTATTATTATTATTATTATTATTATTATTATTATTATTATTATTATTATTATTATTATTATTATTATTATTATTATTATTATTATTATTATTATTATTATTATTATTATTACATTGCTTCTTTAGAGAAAAGAGAAGAAAATGAACTGCAGTTGTAGAGAAGAACCCAAGGTTGAGTTGTAGTTCTCTGAACATAGTTTTTCATTTTTGTTCTCTGTCTAGGCAATACCTTCAAGTGAAATGATCTTGGAGAAAATTGATTCTCTAATCAATCTCTGACTTCTCCGAGATCACAGCACTGAAGATTTTGCTTAGGCATGCAATAATCAATTTGAAAAATGAAAATGTAAGTGATCTGCTGTAAGAGTTTATAAAGAGATGCTTGTTGCTTTCATGATTTGATGAGGTGGAGTGCCCATCCCATCAAACAGTATGTACAATAAAACACAGATATAAGGACGCCGGCATTGTATTTCACATATTAAATTTCAAGTCAACTTTTGGGTTTATATAATAAATAGAATGTGTAAGGTTCAGGGGTTGCATTTTGTTCAGACTTGTTCAACTTCTCCATCTGCCAAGAATCAATATTAATAAACACATGTTCTGAAAATGAGTAATTTTCATTCAATAGTTTATATGAAACTGACATGGAAATTTCAATTTCATGAATCTGTAACTTTTACTAAATGAACTGTTGTAAGTCCAGGACTACCTGTTCCAAAATATACAAGACATGATTTTTGAGTTTGTGTTTATCTGTATTTTCCTTTCTATTTATGTGGCCCGAGAGAAATATAGAAACAGATACGACAAAGAAAACATTCCTCTTAGGGACAGATGCCCTATCTTAAGTAAAGTGAGATACATACCTTTAGTTACCTATCTAAATTGTTCCTCTAGGTTTTTTTCCTTTAGCTCTTCTCTTCTTGTGGAAGATCGAGAGCTTTGTGTATCATGCAGCTTGCGTGGATCCATTAAATTCATCTGGTGCCTTCTATTGCTTGAATTGAAGTTAGTTTTAACTGCTGTGGTTGTTCAGCATGTGGTCTTCCAGGTATTGTTGAACTGAAACATACAGCAAACTCAGCAGAGTGGCCAACACAATGGTCTTCTCCAAATTTTAAAAGTAAAATTTTGTTTATTAAAAAAAAAACTTTCCTCAAGCCCAAGTTCTTAACAAGGAAGACAGTCTTTCTCATTCAGATAAAATATTGATTGATAGTATATCAAACCCAGTTAATGGCATTATGAAGTAACTGTTTTACATTGGCATATATATTTCCTTAGGGAAACTGAAGTTTTTGAGTTAGCTACCCAGTACTGCAGTTTTCTAAAACTGAACATCATAAAGTGTCAAATTCTATTATACTTTGTCTGAAAATAACAACAACATGGCAGATACGCTGTGTGTGAGAGAGAAAAAGTATCAAAGTAGACCATGGAACGAGAACATTTTCAATCTAGTCAAATAATTCAGTTTGGAACAGTTACATATTTTAAGAAATTAAATATGATTTCTGGCAGGATGACTGGGTTAAAAAAAGAAGGCATTTTAATTTAAGAGAGAGAAGTTTGAGGTTGGAAAAAAAATGGAAAATTTCTATGAAAGGTGAGTACTTGTACCCTATTAAAAAAACTCCATAATAGTATTAAATGTTTCCTATTAAACATGATGGTTATCACCACAAAGAAATTCCAAGGTGTTTTGATGTTGTTGTGCTAAAAAGTAGAAAGTAGCCAACTTTTGAACGGCAGTGAATGGAAGATTATAACCAACTAAATAAACTTATGTTTCTGTCTTTATCTTGGACGTTTTGTATACATAATAATCAGAGAAAATGAAAGTGGGGAGAGGAATGAAAGTTCCTACATATCTGCATAAATTGTTTCATCAGTTTGCCACAAGACTCTTTGAACCATAATATCTCTCAGCCTTTGGGTGATCCGAGCCTGTGTGCTTAACTTTTCATCATATCTGTAATGTTTGTATTTCAGCTGACCTTCATTAAAATGTAACTGGATCATTTTATCTCTGTACTTCCTTGGGCATTATTTGTGAATCCATTGTTTGAAAAAAGAGATAGGTTTAGTGAAATATTGAGTGTAAAATTATTTGGACATTTAATGTGGAAACATTTTATCTGAAGAGCTTCTAAGCAAAGAGGAAGATGATCTTAATTCAATCAGTTGTCAACTTACGCAGTTACAAACAGCTAATGTTCCACTTGGAATAAAAGAGTCCTGATTTTAAGGTTTTCATTAGTGTCATCTCTCACCTTTGAAGTCTGGTCAGTCTTACATTAATTCCTAACTTAATATCACTGATAATCAAGGATTGTTCCTTCCGCTCATATTTAAAATTATAATTTGATGTCAAATTTGAGGAATCACATTCCTCAAAAGTTTTGAAGACTCCCTACCTATGTTCTTTGAATTAATCTTTTTAATAAATATTAGATCCTATCAGCTGATCAGCTTGGGATGTCAGTCCAGGATATCAAGCAACCTTACCAAGAAAAAGAATATTTAATGCTCAGTAATGTTGATTGTCATGTTTGAAAGCTAAGAACATCCAATTCTAACCTTTCCTTATGGGGCAGAGTCTACTTTTAGACGTTAGTTTTATTTATGCAACATTCAGCATTTGTATAGTAATTTGTACAGTAATGATGAAGCAATGATAAATATATGGTAATGATAAACATAAAAAAGAATTTGGTTTTGGAAATTTCCCATAGTCTCCTTTGCTGTAGTTATCTTACATCTGCTAAAGCCCTTCTGTAAAAGGAAGGGAAGATTGAAAAAAATGAAGCAAGATGAGTAGGGTTGGGGGTGGCCAAGGGAAACCATGCAAAACCAGGCTTGCATTTAAGATCCCAGAAAGAAGCATATCTGACCTCTCCAGCAGTTCTAATGAGAGATGCATTGGTAGTCAACATGTTTCAGCCAACAAGCAATAACCACTGAGTTTCAAGAGCAGCTTAAAGGGCATTTAGTGCAGAAACAGAAATCCAAAGAAACATGAGAAATGGGGGAAATAGCAGTGGGTACAAACTGCCACAGGCGTAACACAAGTGATTGCACCTTGACTTTGTTCTTTTTTAAAAATATTCTTGCTAAATTGATCTATGCTGTGTGCCAGACTTTGCCAGACTTTTTGTATATAATGTATAGAATTCTCCTATTCCTTCCCCTCACAAACAACCCTGTGACTGGCCCAGAGATAAGTGAGCATCTGTGAATGAAGATTTGCAAGAACCTGGGTCTCTGTGCTCTATTACAGCACCTTAAGGGCTGTGGTGCAGGATTGTAAACTAATTCTGCTCACTGCTGGGAATTTGATTCAGTAAATGAGGACCCAGATTGTTGAGGGCAATATGCTGGCATTTTGCTCAGAGCGTTCTCTAAAGCTCCGTGGAGTGGTATATACTGTAAGTCTAACTACTATTGCTATTGCTTAAGCACCACAGCTGCAGTTGAAGCCAGGGGACTTTGAGTTCCCAACATTTTTTTTAACATCATGGCTTTTTGATGCAAATGACTCTAGACAGAGGACATTGCTGTGAAAATTTCCTTTCAATAATTGATTGTGTCATTGGATTTACGGGTAAAGAGGTGGTAATGGTGGTGATGGGAACTATAACTGAATCGCTTATGAGAGAATAGCTTAAGTTGGAGGTGAGAGCTTGTGGAAGATACTAAAAAGTTCATTTTCCCATCCATTTCCTGCAGTTCTTGCAATAAATAATGATACATTGAAAAGACCTCACACTTCTGGTGTGTGATTGTGGCAAGGGAATTATACTATTAAATGCAGTCTAAACTTACCCATTTATTATTTGCAAACATTATAAATTACTTCAGTCATTATTGTAATGCATGGATTATAATTGTTCCTTCTTTCTGGGGGGGGGGGAAACAGCACCTTGAAGACAACAAACAAAATAATTTACAAAGCTTACTGGTATAGAGTGCTAAAATGTATTTTGCTGATCTTTTGCATATTGGAAAGATATCTCTTCATAATATAGTAAGAAATAGGACACTAGGCAGAACTGTCATATCTCATTCAGAATATAAAGGAGAAGCAAGAAAGAACATAGAACAATGGCTAGATGTGTCTAGAAAGTAGAAACTTTAAGAGGAAAACTCAGCAATGGGTCATCTTACAGATTACAATTAAAACATGACAAAAAATATTTCAAAAGAAGACGAATTTGTTATTCTATGTTTTTGAATAGAAAATTAGAATATGGGGGTGAAGGTTCATTCTCCGAGCTTGTGAGTTGGTTTCTGAATGTTTCATTACCAGGCAAGGTAATATTTTCAGTGGAATTTAGTAAACTCCTCACCTTTATCCTATACCCCAGCTATGGATATTCACCACTATTGCACATGAGGATATTTCAGTCGTTTCAATTTTATTTTATTTTAAATGTTTTTATTTGCTTTTTTTGGGGGGGGGGTTATTATTCATGGATTATCTCATTTTATTAATTTTAAATCTAACAATTTATCCTGTGATTCAATATCAGTATCCACAAGTCTTATCAAGTATTCTAGCCTCAATCTATTTTTTCTTTAATAATATCTTTAAATCCTATTTACTATTAATATCCCTTATGTAATCCCCTCATATCTCTATAGATTCCATATAATTATCTAAAATTTTGTGTAGCTGTTAATTGATTGATCATTTACCAAGAGTGATAGTATTCTATAACCATCTTAATCGCATACTTCCCCATCTATAGATAAGCAAATATATATCATTCACTAACACGTAATCTTTCTTTAACCATCTAAATAGCATAGTTCCCCATCGATAGATAAACAAATGTATATCATTAACAAAACCTTTACCAAGAGTATTCTGTAACCATCTTAGTAGCATAACTCCCCATCTATAGATAATCAGATATATATCATTCATTGACACATCATTTTTCTATAACCATCTAAATAGCCCAATTCCCCATCTATAGATAAACTAATATATATCATTATCAAAAACCTAATCTTATTATAAGCATCTATAGTTATTACTAACAATCAATTATTTAATAATCCTCGATGGTAATTTAAACCCAGCCTAATTATTACTCATCAAGGGATAAAAGTTCCTCTTTTCAGCTGTTGTCTCTCCAAGGATGAATTAAATTTGCCTCTTTTAAAGTCCACATTCTCCATCGGCTTTTTTTCCTCTTCTCAAGTTCTTTATAAACTTCCATTGGCACATTGTGATCCTGTATAGCTGTACAATCATAGTGCTGACCAATTCTTTTCCTCAAATTTGATTTATTTTCAAATATCAAGTGTATCTCTGATGTGATTTCCTCTATCTTTTGTTCTCCTTTTCCTTCCTTTTGCCAGACAGGTTGAAATTCAAATTTCTGATGGGATCTTGGTCTTATCTCCTCTCCTGGATCTTCTCACTTGTCTTCAGTTAAATCCAGTCCACAAACAGCCTCGTTTTCCTTTTCTTCTTTAATTTCTCTAATCTGTTCAATTTCTTCACTTGGTGTAATGTCGAGTATTGCACGAAATTCTCTCAATTCCCTCAAGATTTCAGCCAAAAGCTCCTGGTTTTCTGGAGTGTATATATCTATGTGCGTAGACATTTTGGCGAATCTGCAAACTAGGAAAAAGTAGCTCCAATTACCTTGTTAACACTTAGTTTATCTCTGTTAGTTTGTTTCTAGACAATATTTCCAGTAAATCTATTCATGTATGTCCGCCCACTGTTTTTCCAAGAGCGATACGATGTATGAAATAGTTTAAATAGTTTCAAAGTGTTTCAGTCCTTTTTGTTGGAAGGAAAACAGAGACCAAAAAAAGATAAGATATCGTCCTTATTTAAGTTTAAAGATGCGCAATAGAGTGTCCAAATAATTATAGGATTGTGGAAGTGCTCCAAGTTTCAAAGTTTTGAGTGAAATAAATCAAAAAGACAGAAAAAAAGAATTAGAAAAGTCAGTCATAATCCAATCCTTTTCAGCGCAAACGTAAGTAACTATTATCAGTTCAGTCGGCCATTTCAAAACATTCTGTGAAGCTGAGGAATCTCACACTTCAATTTAAGTTCGCCGCTTATCTTTAACTTCAAAGCTTTGGTAAAAAAAAAGGTTTCTTAGCAGAGTGTTTCAGAGACCAAATAAAGTACCTTCCCGAAGTATTCCAGCAGATTTTTCCCTTTCTTGTTTCAAAGATTCTCCTTCGCCTATGGTCCACCCTCCAGAAAGGGGGGGGGGGATGCGATTCGTCTCCCTTCAGAGATTTTGCTTCGTGTCGGGCAGGGATCTTGCGTGGTCCCTGCACCCAGCGAAGATTTATCTCCTAATCACCACCTCTCCGGGGTGGCTTAGATTCCTTATGGAATCACGGGGGAGGCGAATTCCAGCCGGGTCCCTGCAGTTTAGGGAGCCCGGTTGTGTCGGCTCGGGAGGCTCCGCCTTCCGTCGAATTCTATTTGCTTTTTTTTAAAGTATTTTTACATATAGTTTTTAATTGGGAGGGCTCTTATTATATTCCACACAATCTCACAACAGTCCCTCCCTCTGAAAAGGTTTCTACTTAGTGTTCAATAGACGAGCTTAATTTTAAGGCCTAATTATTGATGTATTTTAATATATGTCTGTAACTTCATCATTTTAATGTATATTAAAATGACTGATAATTCAAAACATTGTTAGTTCAATATTGGTCTTTCCCTAGTCTATAATTAATAATCTTGTCAATTTGACTTGCAGCCTGATTCATAAGAAGCTTGCCACAGAGAAAATACATGTAGATACCAATATGGAACAAATTAGGTATATCCAGATAAAGTTTTACTAGTCAATTCCATCTGAGAACTCTCTGAGTAACATTCCAATGAAATATATACTGCATTTTAATGTGGGACCATCTCTCAATTTTACATTGGGCGCTTGTAAAATTATGAGATTTACAAAATGACAGTGCTGGGGAGAGTCACATGTTCATACTATGCCCTTTATTCATGATCTGAATAATAATAATAAAAATAATAATAATAACTTTAAATTTATTAACCGCTCCCTCTCCCCACAGGGACCCGGGGCGGTGCACAGGAGGAACTAAAAACAATATAAACAATAGATACAAAAATATATACTTTAAAACACAATTAAACAGTGTTATCCCGTGCTAAAAAATTAAAACCCATTAAAATACATTTAAAATCTATAGACAGAGAGACTATCCAAGGCCGGCCAGTCGAAAGAAATGGGTCTTTAATTTCGTACGGAAGGAGCGGAGGTCCGTGGTCGTTCTGATATCGGGGGGAAGGTCGTTCCAGAGGGCCGGGCCCGCCACAGAGAGAGCCCTTCCCCTGGGCGTCGCCCGCTGACAAAGTCTAGTGGACGGCACCCGGAGAAGTCCCTCTCTGTGGGAGCGAATCGGTCGTGAGGATGTATGGGGCAGGATCCGATCCCGCAGATAACTAGGTCCCGAGCCATGGAGCGCTTTAAAGATGATAGTTAGCACCTTGAAGCGCACCCGGAAGACGACAGGCAGCCAGTGCAGCTCGCGCAAGAGCGGTGTAACGTGGGTGAACCTGGTGGTCCCCATAATTGCTCGCGCGGCTGCATTCTGAACTAACTGAAGCCTCCGGGTGCACCTCAAGGGAAGCCCCATGTAGAGAGAGTTACAATAGTCCATTGTATGGATGCTGCAAAAGACAAAATAAAACATAATGCATTATTGTGATTAAACTAATCCATTTATTATATATCATATACCATAGGTTCAAGGAAAGAGACCAAGAAAGAGGGAGATATGGCATTAAAAAAGAGTGAAATACTCTTAGAAACTTTTTTTTTGCAGACAAATGACTAATATAACTGCTTAGTGCCAATATTTCTCCAGAAAAAAATTGGCTCATCACTTTTTCACAATAAAGTGTTGGAACATAGTTGATCATGCCAATAGACAAGAATACACCTGCTGAATAATTAAAATGTTCAAATTAATCATAACCAGTGCATATTTCCCACTTAGTCTCAAGAGCAGTCCTATTTTATTATGGAAAAAAAGTGTCTAGGGTGGTTTTTCTATCATCAGAAATATTTAATTATTTAATGTCCTGTTTTGAAATTAAAGGAGAGACATATTCAAATTCTCTGCCATGTTGGGCCAATTTTCTATCATCAAGGAAGACATTTCAAAACATTGTTATGCAAATTTGTCCCTGCCTGCCTAGCAGGCTTGTTGACACCATGATTAAATTATGTACTGCAATAACAGACAAATCCAAGAAACAACTCAAAGTAGAAACAAAGTCCTAACCTAAAATTAAGTTTTGGATTAACTGAAGTGTATTCACTCTGGAAAGCATATATATATTGGCACGTAGAGAATCTGATTTATATAGATGTCTTCAATTTCTAAATTTATCTCAGGTAACAAGACAGTTTTCCAGAATGATGGTTTAGAGCTGGTTTAAAGCTGAGCAACTGTGGGGATCAGCTTTTTACATGACTGCTTATTACTGAGTTGGAAAGAAAAGACAATATGATTGTTAATGCCATAGTATGAACATCAGTTATTTAAAGCTAGGATCATTTTGTATAAAAACAAAACAAAAAAACCCCATACTTAAGTAGAAATATGATTTATATAGATGTCTTCAATTTCTAAATTTATCTCAGGTAACAAGACAGTTTTCCAGAATGATAGTTTAGAGCTGGTTTAAAGCTGAACAGCTGTGGGGATCAGCTTTTTACACAACTGCTTATTACTGAGTTGGAAAGAAAAGACAATATGATTGTTAATGCCATAGTATGAACATCAGTTATTTAAAGCTAGGATCATTTTGTATAAAAACAAAACAAAAAAACCCCATACTTAAGTAGAAATATGATTTATATAGATGTCTTCAATTTCTAAATTTATCTCAGGTAACAAGACAGTTTTCCAGAATGATAGTTTAGAGCTGGTTTAAAGCTGAACAGCTGTGGGGATCAGCTTTTTACACGACTGCTTATTACTGAGTTGGAAAGAAAAGACAATATGATTGTTAATGCCATAGTATGAACATCAGTTATTTAAAGCTAGGATCATTTTGTATAAAAACAAAACAAAAAAACCCCCATACTTAAGTAGAAATATGGCTGAGTTTATTTTTTCTACCATGTGCAGAAGTCTCCCCTTATACTGGGGAGGGTGTGAATGAAAATATATTAGCTAGGGAGGGAAGAAACCTGCTAGTTTTCTTTCATAATTAATTCATGTTTCTGAGTTACAGCATTATTCATTATTAATAACCTGAAGACTTAATTAATTGTGCATAGGACTTGGTTCTAACTGCATCATCAGAAAGCCAGGCTATTGAAGCTTAAATATGACTGTTAGAATTAAGGAATATAGTTTTTATATACCACAGAAAACTTGAACAATAGTTTCAGTTACATTCCTACTCAGTTTCTGGAGTTTTTGGAAATGTACTGCATTTTTCGGAGTATAAGATGCACCTTTCCCCCCCAAAAAAAGAGGATGAAAATCTGGGTGCATCTTATACACTGAATACAGCATTTTTGGCCTCCTGAAACCCCGCCCCTTCACCAAAATGGATATGCACAGCATTTGGAAGGCTTGCAAAGTGCTCCTGGTGCTGGGGAGGACAAAAATGAGCAAAAAAAATGGGCTGTTTTTTGCTCATTTTTGCCCCCCCCCCCCAGTCCCCAGGAGCACTCTGCAAGCCTCCTAAAGGCTATGTGTGACCTTTTGGGGGGCAAAAAATGGGCTTGTTTTTGTGAAAAATGGGGCATTTTTGCTAGTCCCCCACCCCCACCCCCAGGAGCACTTTGCAGGCCTTTCAAACTCTCTGCATGCCTTGTTTTTCCACAAAAAATGAGACATGCAGAGGGTTTGGGAGGTGCAAAAACCTTTTTTTTTAAAAAAAAAAACCTCTTTAAAATCTTGGTGTGTCTTATACTCAGGTGCGTCTTATGCTCTGAAAAATATGGTATTTCATTTAGTTCTGTCAAATATTTTATACGTTTTTCTATCAGTTTTCATTCAGTTTGAATGGATGCAAATTCTTTTAAAGAAGAAGATAATTTCAGTGCATAGAGTATTTGAATTCGTTTATTGACTAGTATGGCTTCAGGCTGATCATGCTGGTGGTCTGCTTCTTATTCTCTCAAGTTTCATTCAAATCCCAGGGGAAAATATCATAGCATAGCACCTTCCATAGCAGCTTTCAGTGTGGAAACTCTTAATTCCAGAAAAATAGAAAAATGTTTGAGAGGGAGAGATGGATGGATGGGCGGATGGACAGACAATAGATAGATAGATAGATAGATAGATAGATAGATAGATAGATAGATAGATAGATAGATAGATAGATAGATAGATAGATAGATAGATAGCTATTGCAGTATAGTGGTTAAGGTACCGCACTAGAACTGTAGTGTAGAAACATGTTCAAAAACTCCTATTTAGAGGCCTTCATTGTGCTGTAGAGTGATATGGCTAAAAATATACACATAGGCATAAACATAATGTTAGCAGTAGTACCGGTAGTATTATGTGCCTTTCAAATAAGCTGAAAAAGCCCATCAGGAAAACATCTGAATGAATGTCTGAAGTAAAGTGGGGAACATTTTTTTTTCACGCGGTAAGGAAGAGCAGGAGAAACTGAATTCATCACATTTGGAAGACCCACTGTTGAAGAATGTTACTACATATGAACAATAATTTCTGATTTGCAGCCTAAATGACAGCAAGAAGTACATTCTTCCCCTTTAGAGTCACTGAAGCAGGGGCAACAATTCCTGTAGTTCAAACATACTGCAGTGTTCTGACTCCCTCCTTAACACGACTAATCACTAAACTGACTGATACTTGGCAGCTTGCCCGGACTGACCTTGACTAGGCCTGAAGATTCTTAACGAAAGAACTTGACACACACGAAAGCTTTGACTCTTCAGATGATACGTTGTTTCCTGCAAACCTACTCTTCACAGAGGATTTCTTTTAAAGCCTCTTGGGAGGGGCCTGTCAATTAGGCAGCTGATACTCATTATCTCCTCCGGTTGCGTCTATCTGCTAATTGACGCTGCTTCCTCTCGATCCTTCTTAGCCTGACATCAGGGACAAACTGAGTTTGCTCCTCCCCACTACACCAAGCCCCAGGTGCCTCCTGATGCCTAGCCAGGCTCTCTGCTCTCTAACTCTCGGCCTCCTTCTCCTCTAGAGCAGACTCATAGGACTCCTCACTAGAGGAATCCATCAGCAGCTCATCCAGAGCCGGCTGGGCCACAACACTGCAGTATGTATGGAGAGAGAGAGAGAGAGAGAGAGAGAGAGAGAGAGAGAGAGAGAGAGAGAGAGAGAGAGAGAGAGGCTTGACTCTTATATCCTTTCTTATATCCTTCTTCTGATTAGAAGGATAAATAATTTACACACCGGGTCTTGCCTTTTTCAGATAAACAAAGCAAAATCACCACCCCAGTGGAAACTAATACTTTGGAATATTTGTGACTTCATAAGCAACCTGAACAATCCAGAGGAAGAAACAGGTGACCCTGATCAAGATTTTATGATGAGAAGACAATTTGCTTCTACTTCTGAGAGCTTCACTTTGGAAGCAATGTTGACACTGTATCAGCTTCAAAAGGTCTGTCACACCAGAAACCTTCAGCAGTGGGAGGTAATATTAACAATTAGCATCTTACTATTTTGTGTTATCTTGCTTGTATTACAGTAATGTTTGATGCATAGTGTTCATATAGTTAATTGTTTTCTTTTGGATAATGACTTGGGACCATACTTAGCAAGTTCCTAGTGAAATATATCATTTTAGCAAGCACAGACAGTTTTATATTTTTATTCTTACAGCATATTCATAGTTTTACTGCTAAATTGTTAAGACAAATTAACAGGACTTCAGTCTAACATAAAGTTTCAGGACCTATTTAGACCACTAGAGACCACAATTATCCATTTGTGAAGCAAGGCGTCAGAAAATCTGCTATTAAGAATGTGCCAAAGTATTTTATTGGTATGGAAATGTGTATTTCCATACTTCTAGTACCAATATGCTACCCGTTACAATTGAAAACATATTGTAAGCATATATTCAGTATTAATAATGAAAAAGTATAAGTACAGAGCCACAAATGAATGAAAAAAACAACATTTTTTAAAAGAAAATAGGGTATTTTTACATCCTCCTTCTCTCCCTTCTTCCCCTCCCTTCCTTCTTCTCCTTTAAAATACTGTGAATGTCTAAAATTATTCTCCAGGTCATAATACCGAAACATAACTCTTCATATTTATAAGCTTTGCTCATTGTGTTCTTGTTTTTTTTCAAATTATGTTGCTATATTCATCCTTATTTCTGCTGTAGCAGAATTCAGGACAACTTGGATAATATTCCTCACAGAAAAATTGTTCCAGGTGAAATAATGATTCCATATTTTCTCCTTATTGCCAGCAGTTGCTCCAACAAGATATTTATGATCCAGAGAATGCAAGTCAAGATAAAGATCTGATGAAGAGAAAAACTCCATACATTCTGAAACGACAATTACACTCTAACAAAGCCCGACGGCCATACATCTTGAAAAGGAGTTCATATTACTGACTCTGCCTTTAAAATAATGTACATGTAGTTTATAACTAACTATGCTTCATGTCTCCCTTATTTCAACCTCAAATCTTATGTGTGGAAATATATTATGGAACGCAATCAAGATGATAATATAATTGTGTATTTTTTGCTATTGTTGTTAGTTGATTGTGATGTTTTTCCTACTTAAAATTAACTGGACAAATACATTTACAAATAAATCTAGTTTCTAAGCATTATGTATTGTATACCATTGATAATATTAAAGAATTGGCAATGCTATTTACTCTATATTGCATACCTGTTTCTACAAACCATAGTTTTATGAAAACATAGTTCTATGAAAATTGTCCATTTTATCATGTGCGATGTGCTATACTATACAATCCTCATAAGCAAACAGATGGTTACTTAAAGCATTTTAAAATATCATTAATGAGTATTCGCATTCAATAATATAGAATCAATAAAATAATAACATCCCACCCAAATTCATTTGCTTGCATTTCAGCATAAATTGGTGGAACAGATAATGAACATTGTTCAGAGTAAGTTAAGCACATTTAAATAGTTGACAAATCAGATATTTACTGATCAACACAATTCATGGGTAACAAAAATCCATTCTGTTCAATGGCACTGACTTCCATATATGTAGGTTGACAAGGATAATTCTTAAATATATTAAATTAAATGCTAAGACCTTATCTTGTATGCATTTATGTACACTGGACATTTGTTAGATGGAAGAGTTTAAGATATTCAAAATGGAATATAAAGTTTGGAGACTATTAGTGGCATATTGGTTAAATATCAGATTTTCCCCTCCTACAACTGGTAGGAAAAACCACCTAACTCTAACCAAATATATTGTTGTAGTAGTTAAAGCAAGGTAACAACACCAAACATAACCTGACAATTCTTTTTGTTTCATTTTTTAAGCTCTTTAATTTTTATCTGCTTGTATTTACTGCTTGTGCATAAAGAATTTGACATTTGACATATTGTAGATAAAAATTTTGACATTTGAATTGGAAATATGATTCCCTGTTACCAAAATATAAGCAGATTTTAAAAGAGAAGGAGAAAATGCCCTAAATGTTTGTTGTATAGAAAAAGATAGATATTATATAGATATAGATACATATACATATGCTAACAATTGAGGAATCTTCTTGCTCCTTCTTTGGGGTTCCTATGGTAAATTGCATCAAGATGAGCCTCAGCTAACAATGTTGTTGTGTCAGTTCAGTAGCAAAGTCTGAGGCCAAATTTCTTTAACTTTATTACCCGAGTCGTGTCTTTTAAATGTGACATTTCCCTCTCTGTTTTTCATCTGTTTTTATAACTAACCCTATGATTAGTTATAAAAACTATAAAAGTGGCATGCCTTCTTCATAAAGTCTAATGCATGGATTTTCCTTTCTGGCCTATATTACCCACGCAGGACTTGTTCCAGAGATTTTGAGTTCTGAACCAGCTTAAATGAATCCCTAATTTACTATGCAGTTTGTACAAGGCAAAAGACAGTTGCATAATTAGGAACAAGCTATTACACTAGGAATGGGCTACTGATGGCTTGCAGGCCATCCACGTGAGTCCTTCTGAAGCTTCATTAGGACTTCACAGATCCCCTCCAGCATCCTGATATTGAGCCACTAAAGTTTGGTAGCAGATAAAAGTTACATTTTCTCCCCAACATAGCAAAAGAAGCAAAAGACCTCCAGGAAACAAAATGCTTTGCTTTGTAGTTTTATTCCCACCTCCCCCAAATAAGGCTGCAAAACCCTGCATTAAAATTTTAGACATTTTTGCTATTGAGGGGAAGATGGTTAAATATGAGTATAGGAGAGATTTCCTTCCCAAGGGCCTTCTGCTTCCATTCTCTCTCTTCGCTCTCCATATGTGAAATAAATAAATAAATATAATTACAGCTCTACTTTAGAATTCCAAAAAGTTGGGAGGCAGAGCTATGGCCTCCCTCTCTTCACACATTGTTCTTTGCTGTCTCATACATACTGTATCTGTACTAATCTTTTTCAGATGCTAAAGCCAGGGGTGAAATTCAGCAGGTTCTGACAGGTTCTGGAGAACCAGTAGCAGAAATTTTTAGTAGTTCAGAGAACTGGCAAATACCACTTCTGGCTTGCCCCACAGTGCGGTGGGCATGGAGATTTTGCAATATCCTTCCCCTAGGAGTGGGGAGGGAATGGAGATTCTGCAGTATCCTTCCTCTGCCACACCTACCAAACCACGCTTACAGAACCGGTAGTAAAATGTTTTGCATCTCACCATTGCTAAAGCCCCCTTTTTACACTTCCTTCTGTCTTCATACCTCAACTTGACTGAACTTTAATAACATTTGTCTAAGTTATTGAATATTCTTCCTCTACAGTTTTGTATTTGTTCTTTGCATATTCCATTTATAAAACATTCAGTATATTGGGTTACCAGAGGCATAGTTGGGTTACCAAATTAGATGGCATAAGCAGCACTTCTGCATAGATCAATAAATTAAATAGCATCTCTGCCAGGAATACTTCTTTTTCAAAGTACAAAGGAAACCTTCTGTACTTTTACATGACAGGAATTCTGGAGTATGCAAATATCCAATATCTATAGGCATATTGACATGAAAGGTAGAATTATTTTGAAAAAAAATGTCATAAAATTGCATTGCCAAATAACTTGCTTCCTCATTTTCATATTTTTTTTATAGTGCAGACATATTGGACATGTTCCAACACTGATTCTCAACCATGTCTGCAAAAGTGTGGCAAGGGAGGGAAATAACAAAATCCAATAACATGGATCTGCAACTTTCACACTTTGCTTTTGTATGCAACTTCATGATGTAAATAGGCCACAGAAGAACATTCATTACAATGTCACAATATATTTTAATTATCTTAGTATCATCTTAGTTTGCTCCATAAACTTATGTTCTCCTTCCTTCCTTCCTTCCTTCCTTCCTTCCTTCCTTCCTTCCTTCCTTCCTTCCTTCCTTCCTTCCTTATCAAAAAACCTCAGGATAAAAACAAAAGGCTAGTTTTTCAAATAAGTGCACAATAATTAGCAGTTTTACTAAATTTATCAGTTGTGGTAAGAATTTAAGGAGATGAATATTACAACATTATTCTTGGCAAGAATTTTTATTGGTTAAACTGTAAAATAACAAGTAAAACCTAAATTGAGCTGAAACAATGTTTATTATGGGAAGAGCCTTCATGAGGGAGGGAGGGAGCTTTCTAGTACTTTATATTATTTTATTTTAGCTGATAAGCTTGGGCCTTTCAGAATCTGCTTCAGTTCCTGTATGCAAGGAAGACTTTCCAGAAGTGCTTAGTTCTGTTTTGGAACTGGATATTCTAGATATTCTACTGGAGATTTACTGCTTTGTCCTCCACCTCTGTTTTTCTATTCTATTTCCCATGTGTCCTTTTATAATTTGGTTGTGGAGTTGAGTGACAATTAGTGATAGATGTTCTTCTGGTTAAGAAATATGGTCTAATGCACTCTACTCAAAGAATATTTATGTGCGCTAACTAGAAAACCCATGATTTTGTAAAACTCATAACTTCAGCAGTCTAGAACTATTTGAGCAGAAACAAGACTAGACATATTAAATAGAAATAGAATCTCTGATACTTCCTTAAGAAGTTGTCAACAACTACTTTCAGAGAATGCTTTAGCTTTGACATAATAATATCCCACCTACCCCAATTGAATCACTAATGCCCGGCTCTCAGCAATAAGGAAGGTGGTGTTGAAATAATTGGAAAAGACTTAAAATAAGAGTTGATTCACACATTCTATTTCTTTTAGCACACACACACACACACACACACACACACACGTTTTGTTATTCTGTGGTGGGCCCGACCCTCTGGAACGACCTACCCCCCGATCTTAGAACAACTACGGACCTCCACTCCTTCCGCCAAAAGCTAAAAACGTACTTTTTTCATCTGGCCGGCCTGGCCTAATCTATCCATCCTAAGCTGTAATATTAACCTAAAATGTTTTTTTTTTTTATATTGAAAAAGTTTTATTGGTTTTACATTTTTTCTATAGGGTGGGGTAAGGGATACAAAGAAATTTTGAGAGCATTCACGTCAAAGTCGTCGGCCCTTCCGGGACTTCAAAATAAATCGTTAACAAAAAACATTTTTCATAACCCTACAAAGTGAGAGCAAGTACATAATTCTAAGTTCTCAGTCTATGCTGTCAGTCATTTACAAAAATCCAGATACACATAATATGCAATATTACTCAAAAAATCAAAGCAAAGTTATTTTTTAGATCTAAGTCTCTTGGCAATTATATCTTCAACCTCTTCCCCCAGGCCCCCAGCGGGCGGGGCCGTGGCCCCCCCTGCCCCCCCGGATCTTCCCCCAGGACAGAGGAATGTTTTTTAAGAAAGGCTTCCGCCTCGGCAACTGTTTTAATCCTCACTCTTCCTCCTTCCCAGAACACCAGCATCCCTTCGGGGGTCACCCACTTGAACCAGATTTCATGATCAAACAATTTTTTAGACAAGAAGGAAAATTTCCTTCTTGCTTCTCTAATCTTTCTTGGGATCTGCTTCAAGATAGCAACCTCCTTTTGTTGGTAAATTAACGGACTTCCTCTCTGCACTTTCAGGATTTCCTCTCTGGTTGACCTTCTAACAAATTTAACATGTATCTCTGGGTACTTCATTTATCCTGGCATATGCTGAGTTTATTCTGTAGGCTAGGTCAATGTCCCTCCTGATCTCATCCTTAGGTTTATGTAAATAGTCTGCTATAATTGTGCTCATGAGATCACGGAGGAATTCACCAGATTCCTCAGAAACGTTCTGAAACCTCAAAAAATATGTCATCCTTTCCATGTCAATCCTAGACACATGCCTATTTATTTCCACAACTTCATTAGTAACATTTTTAATCTCTCCCTTAGCCCCCGCCAGCCCCCCTTCCAGTTCTTCATTCTTCTGTGTGTTTTCCAGCACTTGTTTCCTTGTGTCCAATAGCTCCTTCTTAAAGCTGATGTTTTCTGCCCTCTGGGCCTTGATTTCTTGTACCAAAGTTTGTATAACCGATTCAAGAGAAGCCATCCTTAGTTCTAAACTTGCCAGTGCTGATTCTTGTGCCATGATTAGCTGTTAAAATCAGTGCCACTAAAATGGCGATTTTTGGGTGGGGCTGTTGAGGCGCGTCAGGAGCCAAAATTTCAATCAGGGTTGTAAAGTTCAAAAACCAAGAGAGAGACAATTTTCCAGCTCAATAAGTATAATAACGAAGGTATTCCAGAAAAGAAATCACAAATCAAAAAAAATTTTTTTCTTCATTAATAACCAGAGGGAGTCCAAATCGCAAAGAGACGCTGGGAATTTTCCATAAGTAAAATAGTCAGACAGGGACAAAGAGAAGCCATCTTCCACCGCCCAAGCTCAGAGCCCGAAGGAGAGAGTGGTATAAAAAATTGTTTCAGCCAGACCTAGAAACTCTGTTGCAAGACAAACCGCAGATCACTTTCCCTTGTTGCAAACACTCCAGATTAAAGATATCCGCTTCCTCGCAGCGAGGAGCCATTTTCAAGTGCCGCTTTAAATCCGAGGGGTTTTTTTACAAACAAACACCCCCCTCCAAGTCCTTTCAGCCAGGCTGACAGCAGAAAAAAAGTTTTAAGTCACTCACTCTCCCCCTTGCAGCCGAAGCCCCGGGAAACCTTCCGACTCAGCCGATCAGCTCTCTCCATGTTCACAAATGGTGCCGTCTGCCTTAGGCGAAGGGAAAACCCCCCGCAGCATGTCCTCTTCCACCCAAGCCGAAGACAAGGGTCGCGTCCCCACTGCCGTGGGGGGGAGCTTCCCAGGCAAGCCGGCTTTACGGGAGACCCCCAATCGGGGCATCTCGCCCCCGCGGGGGGGCAGGAAAAGCAACAAAACGGCGAGCGAGCGCTAGGCTCGCCCGTCACCGCTGGAGCCGGAACCGGAAGCCAACCTAAAATGTTTTAATAGGGTTTGCCGGGAATTAGGGTTAAGGGTTTTTAAGGTTTTTAGATTGTACATTCTAGCGCAGGTAAATTATTTAATTCTATTTTAAATATTGTATTGTTTGTACTTTTAAAATGCGTTTCTAAAGTCCTGTGCACCGCCCCGAGTCCCTTTGGGGAGAGGGGGCGGTCTACAAATTAAATAAATAAATAAATTAATAATAATAATAATAATAATAATAATAATAATAATAATAATAATAATAATAATAATAATAATAATAATAAAAATAAAAATATATAATAGGCTTAAACTAGATCTTGAAATATCTACATACAGTACATTATTTCCCTTTTCTTCTCTCCTGTCTTCAAATGGCTCTTGCCCACTCCTGCTGCTATTATCATTGGTAAGTAAAATAATAGGGGAAAGTATTTTGTCAAAATCAGCTTCTATTATTCTGGATCTTTTTGCTAGGATCTCTATGGACTAAGCGTCATCTGCATACTATCCTTTTCATGCCTTTGACAGCCATTCTTCAGTGGCATCATCACTGCTACTTATTTTGGGCATCTCTCTGTAAGATTAGTAAAACAGAGATGGTTTTGGGTAGGGTTGTTACTTTGGCAGCCTGCCTTTGGCACAATAAAGCAGCAATTCCAGGCAAGAGATCAGAAGCACAATGAATGGCGTTTGGCTGCAATTCACTATTCATTCCAAGTCACCAAGTCAACTAGCTGCTTTCTTTTTTTGTCATGGGAGGGCTGGACAGATTTATTTAATTCTGTTCAATTGACAATGCTGCCCACTTGCCATGTGACTCTAGTTAGAAGAATCAGCTACAAATGCAAGTAATAAAATAAAGGAACATGAAATAAAGCATGATGGCATTGAGGGCCAGACCCATCTATAGTTACAATGGACGCATGTAGCATCCTGCAGTAAGAACAAGGCCATCAGAGTCTATTTAAACAGGGGTCTCCAACCTTTGCAACTTTAAGTCTGAAGGACTTCAGCTTCCCGACTTCTCCAGCCAGCAAAGCTAGCTGGAGAAGTCTGGGAGCTGAAGTCCTTCAGACTTAAAGTTGCAAAGATTGGAGACCCCTGTATTTAAAGGTTGGCAGTATGAAGGTAAACCACATTATTTGGGTGGGAGGCTATACCATAAGGTAAGCCGTTTGACAGAGAAGATGCTTTTCCTGGACCACATAATGTTACACTGTTTAATTGATGGGATCCAAAGCATCCAACTCTCTAAGACAAACAGAGATAATTGGAGGCATAAGGTTTTGTGTTATATCCTTGGTCTGTGTCATGTAGAATGGCATAGAGCAGGGGTCCCCAACCTTTTTGGCACCAGGGGCCGGTTTCATGTAAAAAAAATTCCGTGGACCGGTGGGAGCCTCCAGCGGGTGAGTCAAGTCATGTGGGCTGCGTGCGCGTTTGGTGGTCACGTGCAACCAGGCGGGAAAGCTGCCAGGGGTTCCGGGCGAAGGATCCTCGGCTGGGGCAGGGGAGGATGGGCTGCGTCCTGGGCAGGAGGGCCTGGCAGCCCCTTCCCCCCACGCAGGGCCGGGGGGAGCCCCAAACCCCCCCAATGAAGGCCGTTGCCCCCGTCCTGCCCCCGGGGAGTGCCCCAGCCAATCGCCAGGATAGTGGAGCATTTGCTACACTTTCCTAAGTGTTGCGCTACTCTCTCCGCCACTCACTCCGGCCCAGTTGCTATCAAGCCACAGACTGGCATAGAGAACCACTGGCACTTTGAATTTTACGCAGAGGTCCCTTGGTAAAAGTACAGCTCACACAGTAGTTGTGTTCCATGGGTAAACCAAGATAGGCTAATAATTTATTGCACTCCCACATCCTGGATTAATTGCAGCTTTTGGGTGGGCTTCATGGATAGCCCATGAAAAGCATGCTGCAATAACCTGGATGAGACAGCTACAATTTGATAAGTTAACAACTCCACACAAATGCTGCTTACCCTTCAAATATTAATTTGATAGTAGCAGATATCAAATGTTGATCAATCTATTCACTCTGATTTTTTTCTTTTCTGAGAAAGAAACAAAGAAAATAATGTGTATTTTTTTTTCTACATTTCAAATAGTAGAAGAAAAATGAGAGCACTGTAGTATTTTGGAGATTAAACTGGGCAAGTTTTACTTTCATTATGTAAACATTCCAGTTCCTTGGATGTGGATTTAATTTCATTTATGAATAAATGTTGTTTACAATTTTTTTTGGTCTGTTGTGGAGTTGCCAAATACTTCTATATATTTTCTAGTTGAATAATTCAACACTTAAGAATACTTTGTTCAAAGCTGTCTTGTTTTACATTTGTTTAATCATCTCCCTTCTTGTCTAGTTTTTTCCAGACCGTATTGGCTAAACATCACATTCTTCTAGTTCTGAATGGATTTATTCTTTTTGCAATTTAAATTGAGTTTTTCTGCCACTTGGCATTGATTCTTACTAGAGTAAGCTTTCTGCTTTTGCTGGTTTGTTGTTTAAAGATTTCAACTCCAATCAGACAGGATAAGAAGACTAGAGAGCAGGCAAGCCCCCATTAGGATACATGTACATTGGCATCTATGAACCCCTCAGCTTTTGGTACCACATCTTCTTCTTTTTTCATTGTCTGTAGTTATATAGTACAGTTTTATAACATCACACTCTACAAAGGCTCATCGTGAATACAATGAAAGCAATAATAAAAGTGAAGGCTGAGTCTGTTTGAAATCCTATGCTTTGCGAGCTCTGCTTTCCTGTCACTTTTTATAAACCATCAAAAGGGAGGATTTCGTGAACTGAAGCGTTGGATCACAACTTTGAGCAAAAATCAATGAGAATGTTACTTTGTGCAACATTAGAATTTATTGACCGGTATTCAGCTAGAGGGAATATTATGTGTAATATTATGTGTTGGGGTTTTTATAATGCACATTTTTCTTTTTTAATTTTTGTGTGTGTCTTAGTTTTACTTTTTTTGGGGGGATTCTTTTTTTTTCTTTTGGATTCTTTTTTTTTCTTTTGGATTCTTTTTTTTCTTTTGGATTCTTTTTTTTTCTTTTGGATTCTTTTTTTTGGGGGGGGGAGTTCTGTATTTTGCATTTTAATCTTTTTTCAAACAAAATAAAAATATATTTTAAAAATGGAATGTCCATTACTTTTTTTAAAAATCCCAAACGTCTTCATAAATAGGGCAGAAATAATTATTAAAACTAGAATATGGGAGAAATCAAGATAGATAAGACAAGCCAGATAATATAGCCTGCTATGGTTATTGTTATTATAATTTGTATATTATATTTTTATGCAGCTCATATTCACCGAGGGGTGGGGTGGATGAAAGAAAAAGAGAGAGGGAGAGAGACTCTCCCTAATGTTAAAAACATAACAGCTGCCACTGGAAAGGCAGAATGAGAGAGAGAATGGCAACACCATTGATTGCTTTCATTTAAGTATTAATTTTAATGGCTTAATCAATTTTCTTGTTATGCTTTTAACTGTAAACCACCATGACAGAATGAAAATAGTAAAGAGAATAAAATTAATGAATTAGATTAGTGGGTTTTTTTTATGATGATGAATATCAACATTTTTCTTCTTGAAATATTTATTATTTCTCTGGCAATTGTTTGTCCAACTCTCACCTATATCTAGTTTGCTCTCAAAAGTACACGTTTCTTCAAATTTGAATACACAGTTTACAAATTCAGAAAACAAAGCCACTTCAGGGAGAACTTGATGTTCAGATCTTTTCAGGTTTACATAAAACGTGTTGATCACAAATAGTAGCTGTTAACAATTGTATTACTATTATGTAATCTTATGTTTTTTGCATAGGCAGCAGTCATTTCTCATAGGCAGCAAGAATTAAATCAGTGTCTGGAGGAACACATTCAATAGCTCAACGCAGTCTATAAGGCACATGTCATTTTCCTTTCCCAACAATCTAACCTTTCTAATAAACTCCATTCTTCAAATATGACACTTGGTAGTATTTTGGCGTTGCTATTTGTGATCAACATATTATTTTTGACTTCATATCATGCAGATGTTCTGCCAGCTTCTTCTCACCTAAGGATTCATTGAAACAGTTTGACAGGAGATGTCAAAATGTTTGCATGCAACTGTATAAACATACCCAGTGATTGACCTGGATATATTTAATGATATAATGTAATGGTATTATTGATATCAATAGATATCAATATCACGATCTCAGACTTTGCAGTATTTAAATGGTAATGTATGAATTAAAGTGAAAAGGCACATAGTGGCCAATATGAACAAAAATTTAAGCTGATATCCATCTAAGCAGAGATTGTTTCACTTTAAACATTTGCAACAATTGTGTATATAGTAAATATTGCAGAAGAGAATAAATTTTGTGACTTAAAGCCTAGAGATCTCTAAACATTATATATAGGACTCTCTAATCACTGCAGCACTATTAAATTCCAATAAAATACAATGCTCACTGTTAATGAATATAATAATAATAATAATAATAATAATAATAATAATAATAATAATAATAATAATAATAATAATAATAATAATGACATGGCTTAAGATGGGAACTATCAAGAAAGAAACGGAAGGTTTAATACTAGCCATTTAAGAACAAGCACTACAAACTAATGCCATGAAAGCGAAGATTCAAAAATCCACTGACAACCCAAACTGCCGACTTTGCAATAACAAAGTCGAAACTGTTTCACATTTAATATGTGAATGCAGCAAAATCGCACAAACTGATTACAAAGCTAGACATGACCGAGTTGCTAAATTAATCCACTGGTCATTATGCAAAAAATATGATTTATCTGTATCCAGAAAGTCATGGGAACACAAAGTGGAAAAAGCTATCAAAAATGAGAAGGTGAAGATCTTGTGGGACTTTCGAATAAAACAGATCGTCATTTGTAGCACAACACTCCAGATATCACGGTTGTAGAGGGCCGAAATGTACAGTTTATAGATATCGCTGTTCCTGGAGATGCCAGAGCCGAAGAAAAAGAACTAGAAAAAATAATGAAATATCGCGATTTGGCCATCGAAACTACATGGCTATGGATGAAGCATGTCACAGTGACACCCATTGTCATTGGGGCCCTTGGCACCATGTCCAAAATTTTTACTAAATACATCAGCAAATGCAATAACACCAGCAGAACTGCAAAAAATTGTGCTATGGCCCCTCCTCTCTGATCATTCCCTAGGCAGCAACTCTTGCCCCTGCTCCCAAGATCATTCACACCAGTGGTGGGTTTCAAATAATATGGCAGCAAACCATATCAACCATTAGCACCAGTCAATGATATTTGTAATGCATTTTTAAATGTTCAGTTGGCTGAGTTTCATGTTTCATGAATAGAGTAGATAATAATAATAATCACATGATCAAGTTGTTAAATTAGTCCACTGGCTATTATGTAAAAAATGCACCCTACCTTAATCCAAAAAGTCATGGAAACATAGAGTCGAAAAAGTTACTGAAAATGAGAAGGTAAAGATCTTGTTGGACTTTTGAATACAAACGGATCATCATTTGGAACACAACATGCCAGATATCACAGTTGTCGAAGGCCAAAGAGTACCATTTATTGATATTGCTGTACCAGGAGTCGTCAGAGTCGAAGAAAAAGAACTGGAAAAAAATCACAAAATATTGCGATTTGGCCATCGAAACTACCTGGCTATGGATGGAGCATGTAACAGTGATACCCATTGTCATGGGGGCACTTGGTACCATGTCCAAGAA
The DNA here is from genome assembly GCA_039707465.1 of Rhabdophis nuchalis. Lineage (NCBI taxonomy): Eukaryota > Metazoa > Chordata > Lepidosauria > Squamata > Natricidae > Rhabdophis > Rhabdophis nuchalis. Next base: position 81,774,378 of record CM077648.1, read on the forward strand.
TTTTACAAAACACATCAAGAAATTACAGTTTCTTCCATAACACCAGCGGAACTGCAAAAAACTGCACTACTAGGAACATCATACATTTTAAGACAGGGGTCTCCAACCTTTGCAACTTTAAGTCTGAAGGACTTCAGCTCCCAGACTTCTGGGAGCTGAAGTCCTTCAGACTTAAAGTTGCAAAGGTTAGAGACCCCTGTTTTAAGATACTTGGTTGATCCCTAGGAGGCTGGCAGCAACCCGTGTCAACCTTTAGCACCAGTCAATGGTATTTGTGGCACATCTTTAAATCTTCAGTTGACTGAGCTTCATGTTTAATGAATAAAATAAATAATAATAATAATGATTATTTTAAAAAACTAAGTAAAAGTACAAGCTACCATTCTGATAGCAAAGAACATAAGGAAGGTAGCCTTTCAGCCTTTCTACAGGAGGGTTCTGAACCAGTTTGAAAGCAGCTTTACATCTCCGAGTTTCTGTAAGTTCCACTCAGTGGTGGGTTTCAAAGAGCCTCTTCTGTAGGTGTGGCTTGCTTTGTGGGAGTGGCTTGCCGGCCATGTGACTGGGTGGGAGTGGCTTGGCAGTCATGTGACTGGGTGGGTGTGGCCAACTTATAAAATGTGGTGAAACTTACTTAACAAGGCTCTTGCTTAGCAACCAAAATGTTGGCTCAGAAATTCTGGCATTTGAAGCATGCAAGTCTTAAAGCTGTCAAGTTACAAGACTCTTGTACCTCTAACCCTTTAGAAAAAAAACCCCAAGGGTGTTCAAACTCGCAGAATTCCTCCTCTCGCTCTTCATCTTGATGATGGGCGGATGGGCGGGGGGAGGGAGCTGGAACCGGTTCTAAACGGCGCTGTAGATTTGTGGATCCTCTTCTATAGAAGAGATTAGAACTGGCAGGAGCCCACCCCTGATTCCACTCTAGTAGAAAGGTGACAAGAATTATTTTCCATTCAGGTGTAATGTGGCTTATTTTACTGCACAGTTTGTTGTAGTGGTGGCTGTGAAAGCCATTCTGCAGTTGTTTGACTTTTGGCAGCAGCTTCCCCCTCCCCTCCCTGCCTTCCTGGTTCATAAACTATAGATGCTCTCCACAGATATAGCTTAGTGGTTTGCAGTGGCTTCTGGGGAAAATCAGCAAGAGTTTGTTAATTATTGATTTTCTTCAACAACTGCAAGTGGACTCCAAATCGCTAGGCAACTGAAAGGTTTTCCCTTTCTTTTTCATTGGAGTGGAGACGAAGGAATTGTTAATGTTGAAGAAACTGAGCGCAATGATTTCCAGAATGACAAATAAGCAGAAAGAGGAAAATCACACTTGATCTTCAGGCACATGGTATTTGGGAAGTAAAATAATTGCACTTTTTTGTTTTTCCGAGAGCCCTTTCAGAAGCCAGTTGAAATTATCTAGAGGGAATCGATGCTATGTTCAATATTAGACCACCATCTGGTGGACGTTATTCAAATTACTACACAAGAAAAAAGTTTGTATCTCAAAGAAAAACCACCCTGTGGATACATAACAAACTACAAGTTTGCAAGAAACAAAATTGAAGCCAACAGGCTGCAATGGGTGTTTTTTGTGTGGGTGCGTGATAAGACAAATTTGTTTAATGACTTCACTCAATGCTAAAGAATGCATGTTTACTATTTTCATGAGGGTTGTTTTTTTTTTGTATATCACATCTAACAAATCACTGGCAATAAGCGAACACCAACACCTACTGTAAGCAATTGGAAGTCAGACCTGCATCTATTGCATTAAAATGCTACCCAAAGATTCTCACTTTAATTGAGAGCTATAATGGTTACATTTGTCCATATTACTACTGTAGTTTCCTGCAAATGTTGTGAATTTTTCTGAATCAAGAAAGTAAATGACCTTTGGTCTTGACCCCATTTAAATTGCAGAGGTTATATGTTAATTGGAATTTCAATCATTAATGGTCTGACCAAACCTAGGAAGAAACATCTTTTTACTTAAAAATAATGTCCATTTTTTGAAAGTACACTTACCTCGCAAAAGTACTTGAAAAATAAACCCAACATTTCTCAAAATAAAATTTGAATGGACACCATAAATATTTTATTAGCTATTATCCCAGAGAATATAAATGAAAGGCATTATTTATTAATGGACAGAGGGAAGAGTCAATCTGGTACAACATTGGAAAAGATAAAATCTTGTCATCAGACTGGGAGACAATTCAAGCAGGAATGATTCCTCTATATCAGTGGTAGTCAACCTGGTCCCCACCATTGACTTGTGGGCGTTCCATCTTTCATAGTGGGCGGTAGGAGTTTTGTCCGATACTGAAGCACTTTCCTTTTTTTAAATTTCATTGACTTCCCTACTTTTTAAATCACAATTACTGTGGAACAATTACTGTTAGTAGTAAAATTTTACTACTAACAGAGATACAAAAGTAGGCGGTAGGTATAAAAAGGTTGACTAACCCTGATCTATATACTATATATTACCTAACAATGCTTAGCATAAGTCAGTGCCATTGAAGTTTTTGAATACTTACTTTTGATGTCATCTCTATGTGTTGACTAGGAAGCATCGGCTGGCAGGGACCAGAACAAGTTTTCTTCTATTGTGACACCTTCTTTTTGGAATATCTTCCCCCTCTGATTAGAATGACCCTGTCCTTGTTAGCCTTTTGTAAAACATGAAAACTTGGCTTTGTTCTCAAGTCTGGGCCCTACCTAAGGGATAGAGCCTGTCACCTGGCTTTGTAGATGATTGGTTAGATGATGCCCAGCTGTGTGTGCCTTATTTTTTATCTTTCTCTGTGCATGTATTTTATATCATTTTACTAGTAAGATGCTGAAGTCATGTAAAAGAGAATGGGTGGCTATACAAATTGAACCAACCTAATCAATATTACAAAGCAACCATATCTGCTTTATGAAGCAACTGTCAGGGAAAGAAGGAAGTATCTGCTTAAACTCCAGCTAACTCTTATCGATTGGTGAATTTCACACAGACACTGGTTTCATCTCCTCAAACCTTCTGCAACATTTTCACACCACCACAGGATGGTTTTCATTGTTTCCCTTCTTCCTCTCCCCATCTTCCCTTTATGTATGCCAGTTAGGGAAAAGTACTAATTGGCTTTAAGCAGGGAGAAATGTGGAGGAGCTGGTGAAGTAGGCTGAGATGGGGGTTCCCAACAAGTCTAAACTACTTATTTAGCAACTGCAGAGGAAACTCTGACAAACTATCTTTGTAGTATTTTTTCTGGAGCAGCAAATGAGTTAAAAATTAATGGGCTCAGCTTGTAAAGACCTACGCAAGCCTCTTTGCACCTTGTGAATGTGGGCATGGCATTTTAAATTAGTACCCCCTTTGGCCACGGAAGGGACATAATTCCGATGGGATGTTTAGCTGATTCTTGTATCGTATCCCTATTTCTAATTCTGAAATAATGCAAGTATGCTGTGCTACATATTGATAGGAGAAAAAGTAATTGAAATAATTCAGAATGTGTATTATGGACTCTCATTTATTAATTTTGCATATAAAGTAATAAATAATAAAGTCTTAATTATGCTATATCAAATTTCCATGAAAGGCAAACAAGCAAAGCAAAACTTCTGAATTCTTTTTGCAGTAAACAAGGCTTTCAGCGGCCACTAGATGCTACTCTAACTCTAAACTTCATGTGGGAAAACAAAATGGAAAATTCTGAGACAACATTCAAAGGTAAAAAACCTATCTCAATTGTCATGAACTAAGTTTACAACAACATATGATTTATTAGAGGAGCTGCATTAAATCTAATTTTTTTCCTGGTTCCAGGTAGCCTTGTGATCTGGCTACTTCCCAAAATTTGCAAGATTTTTGCATACTAATGTGAATGCTCATCAGAGGTGGATTGCTGTCAGTTTGGCTGAACTGGTAGTGGAATTCAGGCCTGGGTCACAGAACCGGCAATGACCCAGGCCTGACACCCCACCCCACCCCGAAACGGTTCCCTTGCTGCTTGGGTGCCGTCACTTTGAATTTTAATGACTGCACATGCGCAGTTAAATTGTTCGGTGCATGTGCGCAGAACAATTTACCCTGAATAGTACACATGCATGCTGCATGCACATGGGTTGCGAACTGGCAATAATGCCAGCAGCAACCCACCCCTGATGCTCATGAAATTATTTGGCATGAGTGTTGCTTCTTAAGGTGTAATGGTATGTGTGAATCAGTGGTGGGTTTCTGCAGGCTCGCACCTACTCGCGAGAGCCGGTTGGTGAAATTTAGAGAACTGGTGAGAGGGGGTTCCACCGGCGTACCTGGAAGTAAATCTGGCCCGCCGCTGCCAGTGACCCAACAGGAAGGAAAGGAAGGAAGGAAGGAAGGAAGGAAGGAAGAAAGAAAGAAAGAAAGAAAGAAAGAAAGAAAGAAAGAAAGAATTTATCATCACAATTGAGTCCAAACTTTTGGTTGCTAAGCAAGAGCGTTGTTAAATGAGTTTCACCCCATTTTAAAAGGTGGCCACTCCCACCCTGTCACATGACTGCCAAGCCACGCCCGCAAAATAGGCCACACCTACAGAGTGGATTCTAAAAAATTTGAAACCCACCACTGGTGTGAATGATCTTGGGAGCAGGGGCAAGAGTTGCTGCCTAGGGAATGATCAGAGAGGAGGGGCCATAGCCTGCTTCTGCATAATAGTTAATTATGAGAAAGAAACTCAGAAAGAAATGTCCATAACTTCTCATACAGTAAAACAGAGGGCAAGAGAGTTGTACTTTCAGACTTGCAAGATTATGTTAAAGTAGCCTTACAATAAAATAGAAATAGCTCACCAGGTCATTTTTCTTCTGAGTAGGCTGACATAAGGTTAGTTCATGTTACGGCTGACAGTTTATCATTTTGTTGGGTAACTGTACATTTGAGGCAAAGTATTCACTGAATATTCAATTTTTGTTTAATAAATACTCATTTGGAATTTAATTTTCATTATTACTTTGTGGTTTAAAAATGGAGGGAAATGACCTTTAAAAACAACTGGCATGGGAATAAAAATACTTAACGAGAGTATATAGTCCCATCCCACCTCTGCATTTCCCATAATGCAAATCCATCAGTCAGAATAGAGTTGGAAGGGACCTTGGAGGTCTTCTAATCCAGCCCCTTGCTCAAGCAGGAGACTTTATACCTTTTCAGACAACTCTCTTCTTAAAAGAGTCCAGTCCTTTCTTTAAAAAAACATCCAGTGATGAAGCATCCACAATGGTGATGAACCATCCACAACAACTGACAACCCACAAATCTAAAGAACATTGTATTAATTCAACTGGCACATTTAGGAAAGAAACTGAAATGAGGAAAAGCCAGCAGTGTAAATATTTTTTTTGCCTCAACAAACTTTTCAGACTTTTCCACACACCTACAACCCCTTTCTACCATATACGGCACCTCTTGCACATCCCCATGACCTACTTCTGACTTGTACTACTGCTTCCCTCATTAACTCAGCAGTAGCCACTTACCTGCCTGCTGGTTTTAGATTTGCAATGTTTTGCTGGTTTCCCTACTGACTTTCTCTCTGCTAGCTTCACACAAGAAAAATAAAAGAAGAAGCTGACAGGAGTTGGAGGGAGAGAGGAAGGAAGGAAGGAAATTTTTTAATGATCCTGCCAGCTTCCCGAAAGGAAACTCAATAGGGAAGCTCAGATGAAGTCAGAAGTCAGTCCTGTTCCCACTCCTTTTTTGCCTACCCATGGTCATTCTGTTTCTTTGTTTTAGGCAATTAACTGACTGAAACGATGACCCAATGCAGCACAGGCTGTCTACTATCCAATTATAAGTAAACTGTAGTTAGCGTTGTAAGGAGATGCATAATTAAAAATGGAGGTGGGGCTGACGTCGCGATGATACGATGTGCAATCTTGAAGCTCCAAGATTGCCGTCAATACTTCTGCCACTGGACAGTCCTTTGGGACCTAAATCATCTTGCAGAGATGGTGATAGAGAAGGGCACATTCTGCTGATCTCAGGGACATCAAAAAGTCCCTGATTGATCCAGGAGAAGCTCTTTTTTCCAGTGACAGAGAAGTAGACATTAAAGCTGCTGAAGGTTGGGACAGCTCTAGAACAGAAGGAAAGCAGGAGAGAGTGTGTGCTGAATTGGTGAGATAAATTTGACTATTAGACAAGAGAATACCCCAAAAGATCAAAAGTAATGTTAAAATTGAAGACAGAAGAGGTTAAGCAGCAAGATTGAGCCGGAGTCAAACTTAGTGTGTTATTTTTCTTTAATCTTTTTATTGATGGAATTCTTTACAAACGCTTCTTATTTTTTAAACTGGACTGGTTTTTTTCTTTCTATTTCTCCCTTTCTTTCAATACTTATTAAGACTTTCTTTCTTTTTCTTTTTTCAATGCTCTATAGCATTTTCTTTTTAAGATTTTTCCTTTTCCTTCGGCACATAAGGTTAGCTGCATCCGGGCGTTGTTCAGTAGGATAGACACCCAGTGCAGCACACGGGCAGCCAAAACAAAGGAGTGGGCACATCTATATCAGATCTGTATGCGCAATGGGTATTCCATAAACTTCATCCAACGGTGTATTACATCTAGGGCCCGATGTACTCAGGGTGCAAATGGAACATCCACGTGGAGGGTGCTCCCATATATACAGGGGGTATCCGAAGCTGCTGCACGCATCCTCTCAACACATGGGCTCAAGGTGGCGCATAAACCGGATCAAACACTGAGGATGAGGGTGATGCACCCAAAAGAAGCATTACCTAAAAAGGAGGCATCCTCAGTAGTCTACCACATCAATTGTAACAACTGTGCAAGCAATTACATAGGGGAAACAGCTAAGCGGCTACAGATCAGAGTGCATGAGCATGAACTGGCGGTTTGCCATAAGAAACAATGCTCTCAAATCTGGGCACACATGAAAGAGCACGGTCATACATTCAACTTTCAAGAGACAGAAGTTGTGGCCCATGATGCAACAAAAGGGGGATGCCTACTCAAAGAAGCCTGGTTCTCTGACAATAATTCCATCAACAGACACATTGACCTGCTACCGGCCTACCAAGCGCTGAGGCACCAAGAAAGATCTAGCAGGAGAAGCAGAGACCAACGTCTGCCTGGGAGTAAGGATCAACAACACACTCACCTTTGGACATGCAGATATGGACATGGCCAACCCAGGTCGAATGCAGGGGAGCCTGGTGGAATTACCTCAAACTATAATGGAGGTAAACATTGAAGAATGAGCCAGGCCGGTTACAAGATCAAAGGCAAAACCGAAAGTGAAGCTGACTGGGATATCAGCCAGCCCTTTAAGACAGAAGAAAAGGGAGGGGGCGTGGGGGGAAGCCCCTTGGGTGCGGCTCTTCCTCTCTCCCTCCCCCCCGCCCGGAGGCAGCGGAGGGCCTGGCATGTTGGCTGGGGGGGCTGCAGCTGCCTCCCCCTGTAGCGAGCGAGCATATGGGCGGGGGGAGTGCCCGGGGCTGCGGCTGCCTGGGTGCTGCCTCTGGGTGGGAGGGGAGGGAGAGAGGAAGAGCCGCACCCGAGGAGTCAAAGAGGGACCTGGTGGAAACGTGGCCGGCTGTCCTGCCCGATGCGCTCGGACGGCAGGAGCTGTGTGTCGCAGGGCTCGGGGGCAGCAGCAGCAACAGCCGCCTGCAGAGGCCGCCGAGCCGTGCTCGGGAGGGAGATGGGCGTGCGGCTCATGGACAGCCATGGCGGTGCTTGGGTGGCCGCGGCCTCAGGTGCCGCACGCCCACCTCCCTCGCTGCGGGAGGAGGAAGCCGTGGCCTCCCCGGCTGGCGTGCCAAGCTTTCCACTGCTTCCGGGGGAGGAAGGGAGGGAGAGAGGGAGGGAGAGACTGACATAGAGAGAGACAGAGGGAGTGGGAGGAAGAGACAAACAGAGAGAGACACAGAGAGAGAGGGAGGGAGAGAGGGAATCAGAGAGAGAGAGAGAGAGACACACACACACACACAGAATGACAGATGGGTGGGGGGGGGAGAGAGAGACAGATAAAGAGAGAGATAGACAGAGAGAGACAAAAAGAAAAAGAGAGAAAGAGAAAGAAAAATAGAAAGAAAAAGAAAGTGGGAGAGAGAGAGAGAGAGAGAGAGAGAAAGAAAGAAAGAAAGAAAGAAAGAAAGAAAGAAAGAAAGAAAGAAAGAAAGAAAGAAAGAAAGAATGAATTTTGGTTGCTAAGCAGGACCGTCGTTAAGTGAGTTTCACCACATTTTCCAAGTTGGCCATGCCCACCCAGTCACATGACCGCTGGGCCACTCCCACAAAAGAGGCCACACCTTTTGGCTCTCAAAAGAAATTTCAGTTGTGGTACTGTTAATATTTGGCTCTCTTGACTAATAAGTTTGCCCACCACTGGTATAATATAATTGTCAATTCAGTTCAATAACGTTTGATTCAATTATTTCATTTCACTTTCCTATTTGGAAAAGCTACTGAATAGAATTCCAAAATGAAGGCTTGCACAACGCAGCTGCAAGGTACAGTATGGACAATTGCAATCAAACAGTTTCGGTCCTGCTTAATCTATTGTTCATATGCTAAAAGAAGGATAATTTTAAATCCCCTGCTTTTCCCTCTTACATGTTCTTTTCTCTTTAAACCAGTTTTTAGCTCTTCCAACAGAGTAAGAGTTTACCATTGGCATCAAACCTCTCTTTGTTCTCTGCAGGTAACTCTCATAGGTGTGCCAAGTGACATTGTCACATCTCTGGAATGAACGGGACTAAATACAAATAGTCCTTGATTTACAACACAGCTGGGACCAGAATTTCCATTGCAAAGTGAGTCATTATCAAGTGAATTGTGCCCGAGTTTACAACCTTTTTGCCATGGTTGTTAAATGAATCACTGCAGTTGTTTAGTGAATCATGGGCTTATTAATCAAATCCAGCTTTTCCCATTGACTTTGCTTGTTGGAAAGTGGCTGGGAAAGTTACATATGGTATCACTTGATGCCAGGATACTTTATAAATATATACCCATTGCTAAGTGTTCAAATTTTGTTCACATGACCAAAAGGATGCTGCAGTAGACTTAAGGTTGTAAGGCACTTTTTTCAATTCTGTTTTTCAAATGGTCTGTGTATGATAGGGTGTAAGTTGAAGACTACCTGTACCCTTTAACTGAGGGAGATCTAAGAAACAGACTTCCAAACACCAAAACCCCAATTCTGAAATAGAAAATAGCAGCCTAATTCTTTGGGAAAGTTGTTGCTTATTTTTCAAAGTCACAGCATAACCTGTGGCATCAGGAAATCCTGATAAGGCTTTATTTTATAGGGCGGAAGCTATACAGTTTTTGTGGAGCAAATATTGAGCACTTGGTTGCAAAATATTTTACGGTGAACAGCAAGTAGTAGGACAACTAGCTTTCAAGCTTGGTTCAATTGAAGTTGGAATCATCCAGGAGAGCTCAGACTAAGTAGAGGGTATTTCTTATGAAAATGTGATCCAATAGTCTTTATTTCTGGACATATGGAACTAAAAGTTATTTGCCTCCTTATTGTTCTTTGATACTTCCAAGCTTTTGGACATGAAAAATACATAGTATGTGAGCAATTAAAGGAGGTGGGGATAGGAAAAGACAAATCAAATCAGATCTGCTGGCCCAGTGATTGTTATTTAATATCATCTTAAACTGGTGCAAAGGAATCTGATGCCCAGTGGTGTATTACTAAGCATGTGCTTCGGGCACCAGACCCAAAGGGAGAACCATAAAGTTAAGAAAGAAAGAAAATCCAATGAAGATTTGTATAGTATGTATAAAGGAGGAGCACCAAGATTTGTCAGTGTTTAGGGCACCAGCGAGCCTTAATCCGCCACTGCTGGTGACCCTGGGCAACATTGGCTGATGTTGTCCCTTCCCACTGACACAAGGATTTTCATGCTTCAAATGATTTGGAAGCATGGGCAACCTTGTACTCTCTAAGCTTTAGTGCCTATTTAGCCTTAGACTAAACCCAACCCTCCCCCTGAATACATGAGAACTTAGAAGCTTGTTAAAAACCGATTCTCAAATTCATTGTAAGATCCATCAGGGGCTACATGGAGACATGTATTTGCATTCAAGCCAGAATATATTAGCTATATATTATATTTTAGGTCTCCAAGATAAATGTGTGAAGGTCAGATGGAGGAGATGGGGCTGCATTTGTGGCCTTTCTTTCATTTGTGTTCAACCCCCCCCCCCTACCCCCCCCCCCCTTGTTCACGGAAGCATCTGAAAAGGCAAATATTGCCGGGCAAGTATATTCCATTTGTGCACAGTTTATAAGCATGATCGTTATTCTTATCAATCTGTTTTCCTCCACAGTTTGCCGATGTACAAAGACATCAATAATTTGTCTGAATGTCTCTACTTGCCCACAGCAAGAGTCTATAAAACTAAACAAATTATTGCAATTGATGCCGGAAGCAATGCTAAAGAGGATGCTGTGAGGGAAGTCACTCGGTTATTGAATGTAGAGAAAGGCTAATAGATACTGTGATCAAAAGAAATATCAAGTAGTTGTGCCTTAACTAAAAGACAGAAAACTTTGACTTCAGTCTTTTAAAGAATATATTACTATTAGGGTTGAGCAAGCCACAAAACATTTTTGCAGGAGAATTTGAGACTACCTGCAAGTGGTTTGCATAGCCCTAATTGCTTAATCTAGTAATTAATAAAAGAGAAGTTTTTTTTTACTCATGGCTGTGTATTAATAATACATAGTCTACTATTTCTACTTCTACTTCTACTTCTACTACTTCTACTACTACTACTACTACTACTACTACTACTACTACTACTACTACTAATAATAATAATAATAATAATAATAATAATAATAGGGGACGTGGAGGGTCAGTGGCTAAGACACTGAGTTTGTCAATCAGAAAGGTCGGCAGTTCAGTGGTTCAAATCTCTAGTGCTGCCAAACGAAATGAGCTCCTGTTACTTCTCGCAGCTTCTGCCAACCTAGTAGTTCAAAAGCATGTAAAAATGCAAGTAGAAAAAATAGGAGCCACCTTTGGTGTAAAGGTAATAATGTTCCATGCTCCTTTGGCATTTGGTCATGCCAGCCACATGATCAGAGCACTGGCTCTTTGGCTTTGAAATGGAAAAGAGCACTGCCCCCCAGAGTCGGTAATGACTAGCACATACACTATATTGCCAAAAGTATTTGCTCACCCACCCAAATAATCAGTCAGGTGTTCCAATCATTCCCATGGCCACAGGTGTATAAAATCAAGTACCTAGGTATGCAGACTGTTGTTACAAACATTTGTGAAAGAATGGGTCGCTCTCAGGAGCTCAGCATGGAACTGTGATAGGATGCCACCTGTGCAACAAATCCAGTCATGAAATTTCCTCGCTCCTAAATAGTCCATAGTCAACTGTCAGCTGTATTATAAGAACGTGGAAGTGTTTGGGAATGACAGCAACTCAGCCATGAAGTGGTAGGCCACATAAACTGACAGAGCAGGGTCAGCGGATGCTGAGGCGCATAGTGCGAAGAGGTCGCCAATGTTCTGCAGAGTAAATTGCTACAGACCTCCAAACTTCATGCGGTATTTAGATTAGCTCAAGAACAGTGCGCACTGGACCAATTTCATATTGAACCCTATGGATTACGAATGGGAATGTCACTTACTGTAATATGCAAATAAAGGCAGATGAGTGAATACTTTTGGCAATATAGTGTATGTGCAAGGAGAACATTTACCTTTACTTTATGTATTAATAGCTGAATGGCCTGTTTTTTTTTAAAAAAAATGTCTTAGATTTCAGCTCAATCCAACAATAATGATACAGCACATGGAGACAGATAATAAGACACAGAGAAATAGAGAAAGATATAAACATACACTGGAGAATTCTGAGTAACAGCTCACGTATATCATGAAATGTAAAATGGAAGTTAAGTTCTCCATTTAGACATTGGTGAACAGCCGTTATATTTAATCTAATTTCACGTACCCCACAATCTAACTTTAAAAGCAATTTACAAGAGGTCATATCACTTTTTCAATAAAAAGCGTTCTTTCTTTATAGTTTTCAACCAAAGGCGAGAAAAATAAGTGCTGGAGGCAAGAAAGTGAAAGTAAAAGAAAGTAAAAGTCTGAAAAAAGTGTGAAATGATGTTTCTAATCACTTTTGTCAAAACTTGCTTCAATCTCACCACCTAATCATAAACCAGACATGTCCAACACAAAGTTTACAGACTACATATGGCCTTGGACATTTAGTAATGTGTTAAGATCATAAACTTGTATATTATTATGTGATTGATATACATTAACTGTTGTGGCCCAGCCGGCTCAGGATGAGCTGCTGATGGATTCCTCTACTGAGGAGTCCTATGAGTCTGCTCTACAGGAGGAGGCTGAGAGAGCAGAGAGCCCGGCTAGGCATCAGGAGGCACCTGGGGCTTGGTGTAGTGAGGAGGAGGAAACCCAGTTTGTCCCTGATGTCAGGCTAAGAAGGATTGAGAGGAGGCAACGGCAATTAGCAGAACGATGCAGTCGGAAATATCAGTAGCAGCTGCCTAATTGACAGGCCACTCCCAAGAGGCTTTAAAAGAAATCCTCGGTACATCGAAAGGTTTGCAGGAAACAACGCAGAGAGGTTATTTCAGAGTCAGAGAGTTTTTCAGAGTTGGAGAGTTTGGATCGTGTTATCTTCTAGTCAAGTTCAGGCAAGCTGCCAAATAGCAGCCAGTCTAGTCATATGTCTATATGTCTTGTGTCAGGAGGGAGTCAGAACAATTAACTAAATTATATAGTTAATAAAAATAACCCTAGGATATTTAGATATATGTATATGTGGCCCAAGACAATTCCTCTTCAATCAGTGTGGCCCAGGCTTGGACATCTATACCTTAAACGATAGATTATGTATAACAATTGACCTACTTTCAACCCAAATTGTCCAATTGCTACTTGAGTCTTTGACATGGCCTGATTATTGATAAAAGACAATCAATTGCAAGTAATCATACATGGAATATGAGGGATCTGAAATATGAGTCAGACTTGTAACAGTGAAGATCAAAATTCCTTGGATTCCAAAGTACAGTAGAATAAATATTTCTGTGAATCATGTAGTACCTTATGCTTGCTTCTTTCACTTAGTTATTTCCATTCAGGATAATATTTTGGTGCAAACATTGCAAATACATAAAATAGAAAAATAAATTCACTTCTTATAAAGAAATCTATTTATTTGTAGAACAGCTAATGAGGTTTTTTTTTTAATGTATTCATCATAATAGTGTTGGAGCTTATATGGATTTGAAATGTATTTTAAGTACAATAAGATTCTGATTTTATTACCGTTGAAAAATCCTAGACAATGACCAATATGAAGGGTATTAATAATGTTTGATGATTATTCACAGATTATGACCATTAATAGTGGTCTTTTCAACAATAGTTTCAGGAAAGGAACGTATTAAATCAGTAATTGCAATATACTGTTAGGATATTTAGATATATTCAATAAGGTAAGCAATTCCTTATATCTGTGCTACTGTGCAATATTTAGAAATAAATTTTGTTTAGTTTCACTTGGTAAAAGGAAATGTTTTCTTGTAGTTACAAAGAAAAATACCAGAATGCCCTGGTCTGGTTGTTTACGTGCAAAAATTCTGATATGGCTCTAAATATATGCAAAAACAGAAGAGAACAAGCAGAGATGTGGATCATTCATTGAAATAAAAGAAAAACCTACATGCCGACACATGCTGGGCTTCAGATATGTACTAAATGAATAAATGGTAAATTTTAAAGCATTAGTGTAGAAGATAACCAGGTTGTGGGAGGGGTCCTGTATACCCATAAGAACATAAGAACATAAGAATAGCCTTGCTGGAACAGGCCACAGCCCATCCAGTCCAGCATTCTGTCTCACACAGTGGCTCCCCATTTGCTTCAGGGTCTTCCCAAGCAGATGTCTTCACCTGCTTATGATTCCCTGCAAATGGCATTGAGAGATATCCTGCCTATCTCTCCAACCCGGAGGGTGTCCTTAGGCATCCATAATGATAGCCATGGATACCCTTGTTCTCCATGAACTCGTCTAATCCTTTCTTAAAGGTGTCGAGGCTGACAGCTGTCACCACTTCTTCTGGCAGGGAGTTCCATAGACCAGGGATCCTCTGGGTGAAAAAGTACTTCCTCTTATTTGTTTGAGGTCTAGCTATCAAAAGTTTCATGGAGTGCCCCCTAGTTCTAGTGTTGTGCGATAGGGAAAACAGTTTTTCCTTTTCTACTTTGTCCACACTGTGCATGATTTTATAGACTTCAATCAGGTCACCTCTCAGGCGCCGTCATTCTAGAGTGAAGAGGCCCAGCCGTTGCAGCCTCAGATGGTAAGGAAAGTGTTCCATAACCACATATCTTATTGTACCTTTAGAAATTTGGGCAGCTACATTCTCTTGGTTATATAGTACTATTGAAAACATGAATGATAAATATTTTGGGGGGAAATTTTTTGGGGAAATAATTTTTGGGAAATAATCAAGCATATTAAGTAGGGGGAGGGAAACAAAAAAAACCCCTTTTTGTATTTGTTACTTCGTGTCTGTCTGTCTGTGGGTGTAATTTGATAAAGTTTTAAAATAAATAAGAACAAATATAAAATAAATATACAAAATCCGCATTCCTAATTCCGTAGAACAGAGTTTAAAATCTCTGTTCTATAGGATCTGATGAATGAAAGTGGTACTTCTTGTTCCTACATTTTACTTCCAGATAAATAAATGTGCTCAACTGACCATACCTTCAGCATTCGAGATTTGAAATGGCCATTTTGAGAATGTTGTCCCCACCCTCACCCCTGCAGACACACACAGTAACAATTGAAATATGGTGAGTACAGTAGCAGCTGGTTTTACTTCTGCTGCCTTTATTCGGATCTAATTTAGAGTTGGAGAGGTGGGGGGCGACGAAAAGTCAAATAACAAACATCTCTCTGTGTTACACTTCTTTTTTTATGCTTCTTTTTTTTATAGGCAGGTGAACAAGGCAGGTGAACAAAAGTGAATGGTGCACATACATTAAGTTAGAGTTGATCTGCTGTCAAGCTTTGCAAAAATGATGTGCTTTGTTTATTGAGACTGCAAACAGGTTGCTAACTGTGAAATATATGCACATTATAAATAACCAATACGCTATTGAGAATGTAGGTTGCCAAATCGAAAATCCCCCTTGCTTTGTTGCTTATTGAGTTCTGCAAGCAGGGTCAAAGAGTGCAAGCGTGTGGATTAAGGACTTCAGGCCAATTACCACAGAAACATATACTTGCTGTTATATTATTTATGGACCATGCTGTTCAAGTAAATCAATTTTTACTTGAAATTGTTGCTTTTTTGTTCCACCTACTTCAGGGTCCCTTTGTGAAGGCAGGCAGCAAAGTGCTTCCACAATTTATTATAGAAATAATGAAAATGTTCTTGATTAAAAAAAAAAATCATACAGCGATTTTTTTATAGTTTGATGATAAATAGTATTTGGAATGGACTAGCAATCATCTGTTTTTGAGGTCTAAGAGGGCAAATTAAACAGTAAGGAACTTATTTTACTTTCCCATTGTTCCATTTAAGTTGTTCTGTCAAAACTGGTGGATACACAATTTCTGTCTAAAAATGTTTTGCTTCATGATGCAGAACAGAGGAGGGATCAGCCAATGTCTTCTTTCCATCTCTAGTCTGCATTTGTTATGTATATAAAAGGGTTAAAACTAGATGGCTCAAGGTGATCCTTTTGCCACAGCATTTGTTAGCCTTACTAATCAGGCCAGAGAAAGAACAATGTCCTACATGTTGGGACTACATTAATCGTACCAGCAAGAATAACATAAATTTTGCAAGTCTGAATGTGCTTTCTACACTATTGTTTCCACTGGATCTGAACTAATATTCATTTAACCGTCATATTCATATGGCCAATCATCTCATAGAATGTGATTGTGGGTGGCATACAATAAAACTATAAATAACTATTAAAATAGAATGCAATTTGAAAATATTGATGTCATTATTTTTAAAAAGGCTAGACAAGAGCATTGGATGCTATGAACTGTTTCTTGTCTTCTTTTGTGCACACCGTTGATTAACACAAGTTAATATATTAAATCTTTTTAATGGTTATGTTAAATAACCCCTTTCAATTTTTTGCAATACTTTGTGACAACTGATAGAAATCAATATTTCTAAGAGTGATGAATCATTTCTAAGTCAATGTTTTGCATCAAGTACAATTCCTAATTATGTCATTGACACCAACTCCTTAAAAATGAAATCCGCTTCTATTCTTTACTAGCTGTAAAACATAACAAGTTACAGTGAGGTACCAAAAATTATACAGTATATTATTTCCAGCAGTGAACAAATAAATTACTGACATTGGTGATATAAAGACAGTGACAAAATTGTTGCAAGAATAGAACATCCAGTTCACAACAAGGTCTCTAAATCACACATGACTTTGATTAAACTGATACCTTAAATCTTGAAATGTTGCATGTACTGTTTGTGCTGATTCAAACTGTGCTTGGCAAATATAGACATTCAACACAACCTAAGTCAATTTTCAACACCTTCTTCTCATTTTCTAACTTTTTTTAGTGGTCAGATTCTTTATCACTAATATTTAACATTGAGTAAAATAAAAATGAAGAAATGTATCCGTAAGACTTGTGTCTTCCTTTGTAGGAGAATTATAAAACAGAACTTGGAAAATATATATATATTTTAAAGTATATGTTGACATGTTCTTAAAGGGTGTTTTAATTGGCACAGATTAAACCAGCATTTGAAACTGAGCTTCAGAAGGTACCCTACTTCACATATCCTGTTTTCCTAGGGATTAGTGACATGGATGGTTGCTAAGGAAATAGAGAAAATTTAAACAAAGGTGCTTCTCTTTGAGAAGGAGAAACTTTTGTGCATTTTCCATGGCTGTTTGTTGGATCATTTATTTTGTGGAACTTTGTGCTTTAAATAGCCTCTTTTTTATTTATTTTTTGCCAAACCACATCTAAAGTTAGTTTGATTTATGATTCAAGAAAGCTATTGGCCTACTACTTCTTGCAGCCACATGAATAATCTGTCCTCTTGAAAGAACCTTACTGGCATATGCGATGCAAAATTTGACTTCTTTTCCTGTTGGCATGTCTATACAGACATTCCTTCATCATGAGTTTTAATCAACTCAATGGAAATGGCACCAATTTTTGCAATTATGGATGGCCACTGCATTCCTAAGAGGACCAGTACAAGAATGTATTGTGCTACCTTTCATGAGTTGACTATTGGGAAACTAATTATGCCCTGAGGAGAGAGGAACACGCCAATCTCTCAGCTTGGAAATCCTTTCAGGGGATTTTTTTTCTAATGCACACAGAGCTCATTTAGATATTATGTTTATGTTTTTAAACCACAAATTTCACAAGAAGCACATAACATGATAACATTTAAATCTTAAAATCTTATTAAACATTTGTACAGGTAGTCCTCAACGTACGACCACCATTGAGCCCAAAATTTATGTTGCTAAGTGAATTTTGCCCCATTTTACAACTTTTCTTGCTGCATTTGTTAAGTAAATCGCTGCAATTGGAAAATTGGTTGTTAACTTGGTTGTTAAGTGAATCTGGTTTCCCCATTGAAAGATAATCACATGACCAGTCAAAACTATGAGTCAGTTGCTCAGCATCAGAATTTTGATCACATGACCAAGGGGATGCTGCAATGGTTGGAAATGTGACAAATGATCATGTCACTTCTTTCAGTGCTGCTGTAACGTTTAACCGTCATTAAATGAACTGTTGCAAGTCAAATACTACCTTTATCTCTCTGAAATATGAAAAGCCTTGCAAGAGTCCCTAAAAAGAAGGTACACGCTTGTCCATTTTTTTATCTTACCAGGAAATGTGCTGCTGCATAAAAAAAAGATTGCAGCTACTTGTCATAGGGCTACCGAATTGGGATAATGTAGATAATACTTGTCTCCAGAAGTTGTGAATGCCCCAACACTGCAAGTCTTCAAGAAGAAGTTGGATAGCCATTTGTCTGAAATGCTATAAGGTTTCCTGCCTAGGCAGGGAGTTGGACTAGATGATCTGCAAGGTCCCTTCCAACTCTGCTATTGTATTGTATTGTATATATATTCTATAGGGTGGCAAAGTATAATATGTAGTGGATAATCCTCTTTTTGACAAAAGTATATTTTGAAAGTCTAACATTTCCGTCTCAGTTCCTACCATCTTGATATAGATCTAGGAAATATTCATCTCTTAAACCCTAGAGAGATATTGCCAATCAGCAATAGATGGTATCAATTTAATGGATCAATATGTTAAACTCTGATAGGGTAATTTCTATGTTTCCTAAAGTAATTACATTATGATCTGTAGCCTGCAAAGTCATGCTGTTTCATTGTTGAAGGCATAATGCAGTTCATAAATCCTACTCAGTCCTGAAATCAATACAGAAGTAAATCACATTAAAATGATGGGCAGATGCCAAGATTTATGCTGGATAGTCTGGATAGTTTTGCTCTGTCCACCTCTACGCTCTGTCATATCCACCTTTGTTAATAGTTTTGTCTAGTGCAGGGGTGTCAAACTGGTGGTCCATGGGCCAGATGAGTCACACACAAGCCACGTCCACCCCAACTCCATGGAGAAAAATGCCGCGATACGTCATGTGATGGTATGATGCCGCAAGTTTGACGCCCGTGATCTAGTGCAATTTTTCATCTGTCAGACCTAGACAGCAAAAATATTACTGGCTGATAGAGATAGTCCTTGACTTACAACCACGATTGAGCCCAAAATTTCTGTTGCTAAGTGACATGCTTGTTAAGTGAGTTTTGCTTCATTTTACGACCTTTCTTGCCACAGCTATTAAGTGAATTACCGCAGTTGTTATAAGTTAGTCACATGATTGTTAAGTGAATCCGGCTTCCCATTGACTTTGCTTGTCAGAAGGTTACAAAAGGTGAATTTCTATGACGTATCGGAGGTGACCAACATCCTCCACATGGAAGCCATTAAAATGTCTATATATTAGCCTATATTACCCCTTTTCCCGAAAATACTGTAAAACCCAATAAAATTGCTTTAAAACAAAACAAAAGTGGTCACATGACTCCTGGACACTGCAGCCGTCATCAATATGAGCAAGTTGCCTCGAGTCTGAATTTTGATCACATGACCGTGGGATGCATCAATGATTATAAGTGTGAAAAACGGCCATAAGTGAACTTTTTTCAGGGCTGTTGTAACTCCAAATAGTCACTAAATGAATTTTTGTAAGTGGAGGACTACCTATAGATCATGTCACAAATTCAACCTCGTTTTGCTGCCATTTTCTGCCACCCATATTTCAATAATCCAAACTCAGTAGCTGTACACTGGTCCTGATAGCCAATGAGATGAAACTGGGAGACAGTAACATTACAACGAGGCTCATCCAAATACCATGTGTTTTTAGGTATTAGAGAGAAAAGGGAGAGGGAAAGAGAAAAAACAAAGAAAAGTCGTCATGCGTGTGAAAGAAAGGTGTTCGAGGGTGGACAGGCTGTATAATTGTAGGATTTTTTAAAAAAAATCTGGAGGTGCATTTAGTTGTAAAAACAATCACAAATCATCATAGTTCTCTTTTAGTTCTCATGTCTTCCTTTCTTAGATTACCTTACTGGCCATTTGGTTAATAAATATAATCCTTTCACTGATGCTCCAATGGTTGATGCTCGCAATAATGAAGTAGTGATACTCCAGGGAAACAGTTGAAGACATCTGAATAGGCAATGGTCTTCCCCAGGGGTCTCCAATCTTTGCCACTTTAAGTCTGAAGGACTTCAGTTCCCAGACTTCTCCAGCCAGCAAAGCTGGCTGGAGAAGTCTGGGAGCTGAAGTCCTTCAGACTTAAAGTGGCAAAGGTTGGAGACCCCTGGTCTACCCTCTCACTAGTACATTATCATAATAATAATGCTCATTATTCATTGGTTACATTCTAATATCAGCTGTACTCTTAGGGTCAACCCATGTATATCAGCAGGAAGAAATGGGAACAGGCTCCTACTTGGCCTAGGCTACTGGCCAACTGCATCCTCAATCTTCTCATCATCTTCCCTTTCTCATTTTGATGATTCCTTTAGCAACCCTTACCAGTGTCCTTGGCTTTTCCCCATTCTTAACACTTAAAAATACTTTTGCTGAAAACAATGTTTCACTCTATCTGCATCTTCATTTCAATTTATATGCAGACCAAATGACCTACGGTAGGTATTAGTTTGGGTGCAGAAAATGAAAAGCCAATATTCTTTGTATAGAATAGTTCACACACGGAACATTTGTAATATTGCTACTGCTAACATGTTTATCCTGTGTTCCACATTTGGGTATTTTTAGAAGAAGAAAAAAAAGAGGTGACACTAAGCAAAAGACTGGTCTTCAGAGAATGGGACTCAAATGCACAAAAATAGAAGAAAAACAAATTCTAATATTGATTAGGGTAAGTGGGGCAGGACAGAAACAATTGTTCTTATTCCATGCCTGGATAATGCTCCGTTGAAAGTATGGTTAAGAATTTGAAGTAATCAAGCATATATTTCATTTAAGAGAGTAATTGTCTGACTGTATGTCTGTCATCTATTTCTTTCTATCATCTGTCGGTCTGTCATCTATCTATCTATCTATCTATCTATCTATCTATCTATCTATCTATCTATCTATCTATCTATCTTTCTATCTATCTATCTATCTGTAATTATTTCAATACTTGAACTCTCTCTCTCTCTCTCTCTGTGCGTATGTGTGAGTGTGTATCACTTTCTCTCTCTGCAATTGGCTTCTATGAGAGCAACAATGAGCTAGGAAAAAAGACTCTGTGAAGATGAAATATACACATCGCGTGGTTACCTGTCATGCTAAATTAAGGCAAGGGTAGAACCTACCACTATCATGAGATCTACAAACCCTGTCAGTTGATTAAGAGTATGAAACTTTGAAAAAGATTTTATTCCTTTCTGATAAAGAGGGATAGAGTTTTTTCCTTAGGTATATTCAAATATGATATGTACACTTGGGCATAGAGCTTCACTTGTTGAAATGCTGAAGATTTTTTTCTCTTTGTAGAATAGCATAAACTAAAAAGACTTAAATTTCAAATGAAGGTTCCATTCCATTTGTCAGTTAGATCAATATGAGAATGGAAATTCTTTACAATTGTTTCCATAGCGATTTATCACTGCTACTGACACAATTAATATCAGTTATCACAATGAACATCACCTCCAACATAAGGCTTCAGAAATGCCAATTTCACAGTCTGTGCACAATGACAACTACTTCTAGCTTAGTAGTATAAAATATCACTACATTTTGCGTATCCGTTTTGGGAGTGGAAGCTTTAAAGAAAGATGTTAATCTTATATATGAAAGATAAGTCAAAAAGATTTGGGGAGAGATATATGTATTACTCTAGCAATTCCATAGTATAATGAGGCTCCTATTTTTTTTCTTATTCAAAACTTCTTGGGAATTCTTTCACAGAATGGAAATTTTCCACCCTGATCTCACAGCCATAGCATTTCCCCCCCTGTGTAATGGGAATACATATATAGAGCAATGGAATATGTCACATGAAAAATCACAGAAAACAAAAAAGTTAGGGCATCAGACAAACAGGGAAATATTACAATAAAAGATGTCAGTCAATATAAGGACAAACAAATGGCTTATCATGATCACACTTATCATGAAAGTGTGATCAAAGAATCACAAGTTTCCTTGTAGCAGAAAGAGATAGACAGATGGTACAAAGGATTAGTTCAGAGATGCAAAGTAAATTATACATTCCATGAATTAAATATGGGAGGGGGGAAAAGGAATTCTGAAGACACAAATAATCCTTGCTTTGTGGAAATTGGGCAACGCCAAAAATTCTATTAAAAAGAAGACATGGGGTTGGATGGCTAAGTGCAGGGCTGTCAAACTTCCAGTCACTGGGCTGGATGCATCACATGCTGGCCACATCCCAGCCTGGTTTAGTGAAGGGGGAAAAAGTCCCGATATGTCATGTGACACCACCATGATGACGTGAGTTTGACACCTCTGGCTAAGTGGATCATGAGAAATATTTTGTGCAATAGATAATATAATGAAAAAATGCAATCACCCATACATTTTCCTATTAATCATTTGCAAGGAAGGTAAAAGGCATAAATATAAGACATATTGAAATGGAATGAAGCTACGCTATTGTGTATTTATAATAAAAATTAAAATAAAATAAAAATAAAAATCCTGCAAAAATTGGCAGGAATCCATTTGAAGTAGGAGATTGCAGATTGGAGTTCTGGGACTCCATGATAACAAATTTTATAGAGAGAAGTTATAGTTCAGCACTATAGCATATACAGTACCTTTCTAACATTAATCTATAATATTTCCTGTTTTAAAGCAGTTTGACTAGAGTGACTGGTGACAACCTTGGCCTAAATCATTGGCAATAAAAGTTGTGGCATGGCTTCACAGACATCACATAGTATTGTTGAATCTAAGCAGGTCAAGGCTGGAATAGAACTGGGGATCTTAAGTTCTGCAGTTACAGAAAAGTCGTGATTGAAATATAATAATAATAATAATAATAATAATAATAATAATAATAATAATAATAATAATAATAATAATAATAATAGTGGAGTGTAGTCAATATAAGGCAGATTTTTAAATTCATATACTTTATCATGCTAACTTGTGTTTAATTTTTTTTGAGTATTTTGTTATATTTCTTATATTGAAACAGAGGTCCCATATTTGTATGGTAGCTCCAAAGAGCTTTAGTTTATATTCCTGGGAATACGTGTGCATAACAAATAATGGTAGAATTCATTGGGACCTCACATAATACATAATTCTTAATATTCTTGCAGGTTTATATTCAGCTTACTAAAACCATTTGCATTCTACAGAAATGCAAAAATCATAGTTTTGTGTAAAACCTTGAATAATATTTCACATAAAGGTATCAATCTGGTTTGAACAATGAAAAGTGGAAATAAATAAAAGATAGATGAAATGCATTTACCCCATCAATTCTATGTGATAAATCTGAGTAGAACAAGTAACGTTTGGAGAGACTTCAAGAACAGTGGATACACTTACTGCAGTTTACAGGATAAGTACAGATTTATAACCAATTGTGCAATTTCAAATGTAATTTCAACATATCTTTTTTTACAATGCTCACAGTAGAGAACATCAGCTGCATTAACAGGACTTCTTTATCAAAATTTATCTCAAAACAAGCCACCAACCACTGTACAATTACAAACCACCACCAAAATTTTAATTTGTACATGAACATGAGGGAGTTAAATTCCTTTGACAATTAATGGGCATGAGCCCACAAAATCCATAAATTGTACGATGTCAAAAACACAACCAGTCTTCTCCCCAAAAGGGAAAAGAGAAGAAAACAACAAAGAAGTGGATTTGTGTTTGAGTGATGGACAAAACATGTTTACATGTTCTATAAAATTCAGACATTCCAACGAAGTAATACTTGTTATATTGCCTCACTGAACTAGTAAAAACTAGATTGCTTTTATTTGTTTTGTGATTTCCCAGATTGCCAGTATCTGTAGCAAAAAGATTGGAAAAAAAGGTCATTTCATGGCACTATTTCATTGGGTTTAGGCAATGGTATATTCTGTTGTTGTTGATTTTTTCTTATTGACTTGGTAGCTGTGAAATCCATATGCTAATACTTCTAATGATCAACCATTCCTTTTGACTTTTGGTAACAAGTATTCTCATGCATTTAATATCAAAAAGAACTTTGTGCTCCACATCTGTGATTTCCAAATTTCCATTTTTAAATTCTCCTAGTCTCAAGAAGGTAGTACATTGCCTTTCCTTTTTGCCCCCAACAGTTTTTTCTCCAACTTCCAGAGCACCATGATGCAAGACATCATTTTGTCGGTCTTCAGTACCAGTGACAACTTTGATTTTGTTAATTTTAAGAGGCCTATCAAAGACGACGACATAAAAATCTCCAGTTGAGGGTGCTTTTGCCCAGAAGTATTCATCCACACTACTATATGCCTTGCTCGCTTCATAATGCTCAAATACATTCATATTGGTATGCAAGTTGGCAGGAGGGTTATCTGGAAGGTCAAATGAATCCTCTTCAAAGTCATCATCTTTTAATTTATTTTCAGCTCCTTTGTAAGATGAGTAATAGCCCATGTGCTGAAAAAGGGATGGTTTGAAACGCATGACATCCTTTTGAGCCAACAACCCACGGAAATGTATCAGCAACCAATCACAAGGCATTTCTTGGTAGAACATCAATAAAAAATGAGCCAGACGGGGGAGATCATGGGAATGATACAATTTCCCAATGTAACCCAACTTGGAAAATTCTAAAGTTACCCAATAGGTTCCCTCTCGTGAAGTTATGACTTTCTTAATAACAGTCAAAAAGTTTTTTGCACATCTAACATCATCTTCTAACATTACATAATAATCAGAAAGGTTAGCACAAAAGTTAAGCAAGAATGCATAATCAACATTTTGCTTGGAGCGAAATTTCACCCGGTCTTCTGGATCATTGTAATTTCTCTTAAGTCCGTCCAAAACTGGATAATATTCCTCTGGTGCATGAATTACCATTAATCTGCCAGCAATTACATGATGGGCAAATTTCTGTGAAATATCTTGAACCATGCTATCACACCAGGTGGAGTCAAATTCTGCCAGATGTACAACCACAGCGATTTCTTTCAGTTCTTCATAACTTGACTGTTCAAATATGGACTTGATTGTCTCCAGCAAATAATTCCCTTTTTTCCGTTTAACTGAAGATAGTCCAATGGTAAGATATCCTGAATAATAATGAAAATAAAAACATTTAAGATCTATAGAACTGAACAATAAAAGCAAATTTACTTGTTATTCATAACAAATGATCTGGAAGATAAAAACATAACCAAGAAATATGTGTGTATGTCCATCAGAATGTTTTCCTGTTTGCTTTGGCTGCTTTTGAAACAACCCTTCTTGCATATATCTCTTAGCAAACATTTTGTCTTGTCTGTCCATCTGTCCATCCATCCATCTGTTCATCCATCCGTCCATTCCCTAACTCAAAAAAGAAAGGGCCTCCTACCATTAAAGTAATTGACTTTTAGACTGTATGTATTAAAGTGGATGAACTAAATGATGCTAAAATGTCTTCCATTGAAAATAGTGGGATTTTAACTGTACTTAAGTCTATCTAAGTTCATGTAAGAATATATTTTGAATTGGCCTTTCAAAATTGCTTGGGAGACATAATTTTGGCACTTTGAATTAAAAGAAAAAAACTGACAGTTTTATAAATAATATCTTCTCTATTGCACCCTAGTATATTTGCCTTATCATTTTAGGACAAATGAGGCCACATCTCTAACAAGCAGAGAAAGCAATTGCTGTTGTATAAAAAATTACCATGTGGTAAATGTGGATACGGAACCTTGGGGATGGTTCCTTATGCTCATCCAAACAAACAGAGACCTATTTTTAGGAGCCTGGAAACAAAGAATTAAGAATCTCCTTAATTTTTACAATTTCTTTTGGCTATTTATAAGCTATAGCTATCATTATTAAAATACAGTATAGTTACACAAATTATATGTCTGTGTTTCTTTGGAGATCTGTAGATGTTGGTTGTTTGGATTTATCAGGACAAATTTGATCCTAGATTTTTGTGAAGAGTCCTCTGCTGATGGTATATTATAAAATATGTTCCATTGCATCTAATAAATTACTGCATATGATATGATCCCATGAACCTCAACTGTATGTTTGCATCATCACAGGTTTTTGATGACACTAAACCTTTTTAGAATGCCAACTGTTTTCTTAAATATGGTTATCATTCTATCTTTAGTTAAACAGAGGGCCGTGGTAGAAAACTGCATCTCTCATGTAATCCATAAATGAAAATGATGTAGTGTGAAGTTGAATTATTTGTGGTGTTCCCCAACAGCTACCTAATTCCAAGAGCGGACAAAGATTTTTGAACTCTGAAAGGGCAATGAAAGACTGAGCAGGAAAACATCTTCATGGGAATGTGTCTTAACAATGAATTCTTCCCAAACAAGTTCTTTGAAGAAGCCAGAACTAACAATGGTTTTTGTAGTTCTTTGTTCATGCCAGGAGAAAAGACATAAAAGAACTCAGTTGGCAAAACCAATCATTTCTTGATCTTCTTTTAATTTCTATCATTTTTTCTTTCTTCCATTTTTCTTAGGTAGCCTAACTAACTGCACCTCAGGATAGAAATCCATGAAAGAAAGATAAGGTTATGTCCATGTATGGGGTAGGTTGACTAGCACAGATAAAAAAGGTGACTCTCTCTTTCTCTTTTTATTCTCCCTCATCAACTAGGGACCCTTCCACACATTTTTTGCCTTGAAAGCAACCTCTCTTTTCTATTCTCAGATTTCAAGTTAAGCTGTGATCTTCAACATGCTCAAATGTTCCCTGCTTAGCATCTAGATATGTTTGTGTGGTGTTAATGCAATGCTACATCTTTAAAATCTTTACTTCTTTCATTTGGCTGTAGCAAGAAATTTAATACTACATCTGTACTTTTCTTCCTTTGCTATAACAATAAGCCTCGGGATTTTTCTCCTTCACTGCTATAGCAAGAAACCACATCTTTTTATATATGTCTTTGCTTGCTTGCTTTTACTTACTCAGTCTATGGCTAAATTCTCTGTATGTTCCATTAAAGAAGATCACTTCTCAAATTCCCCTACTTCTTTTCTTTGAAACTTGCATTTTCTTTTTCTCTCAATGAATGCAATGTAATTCCATTCCCCATAGATGGTTAACTGCTCAAGTTCTCTGGCTTAGCTTTTGGGCTGTAATTGTTTAAGAATGCTGTCTGAAACTGTTAATAGTATCTATGGACTCCCCCCTTGTGCGAGCAATGCTGCAATCTGTTTGGAATTGGCCATACCATCACTCAACACCGTTCTGTGGAAACATACAATTGGCTACTGGCTGGCCCTATGGACCAGACTCCCAGACTACTATTTAGGACAGGGCTTATGGCGGGATGACTTCCACAGCCCTTGGGCCCGCAATATCCACACCAAACTCTTGAAGATAGGCATCTCCCCCATTGAAGCCTTTATACTTGGCCCCGCCGCTGCCAAATCGCTGATATTCCAATGTTTGGACGACATCGAAAGGCAACAGAACCTGGCACTTGGTGTAGGAATTTGTTCTCCATTCTCTCTCGGCATTATTCCCCTGACGCATCCCCCTAAATATCTCTCTGAGCTATCCTCCATCAAATATAGGCTGGCATGCCTAAAGGCACGCTTTAAAGTGATCCCCTCGAATGCCCTAGATAGCAGACTTTCGGGGGGTGCAAAGCCCACCCACTGCTCATGTGACGGTCGATCCTTGGAATCGCTAGCTCACATTGTATTCACATGCCCCTACTACCAGGAGAAAAGACTACTACTCATCTCCCCTATTTGCAAAGATTTCCCAGACTAACCAGAAATCAGAGTCTTCGCCTTCTTCTCCAGGACACTGACCCGAGGACCACACAGAAGGTTGCAATTTTTTTTGCTGCAGTCTCAGCTTGTAAAAATCATGGGAAGGGTCAGGTTGGTCCCACTGGCTGAGGCCAGTTGTGCTGATTGTTTGCAGCGTACCACTTGGTGGTCGCATCAGGTGCTGACCCAAGCACTCAAGTAAATCTTTTTTTTTTTATATTGAAAAAGTTTTATTGGTTTTTACAATTTTTTCAGTAGGGTAGGGTAAGGGATACAAAGAAATTTTTAGAGCTTTCGCGTCGAAGTCATTGGCCCTTCCGGGGCTTCATAATAAATTGGTAACAAAAATCATTTTCCATAAAACTACAAGGTGAAAACAAGTACATATTTCTAAATTCTCAGTTCAATGCTGTCAGTCATTTGTAAAAATCCAGATACACATGTTATACAATATTACTCAAAAATCAAGGCAAAGTTATTTTTTGAATCTAAGTCTCTTGGCAATTGTGTCTTCTATCTCTCCTTCCAGGCCCCCAGCGGGCGGGGCCGTGGCCCCCCCTGCTCCCCCTGGATCTTCCCCCAGGAAAGAGGAATGTTTTTTAAAAAAGGCTTCCGCCTCAGCAACTGTTTTAATCCTCACTCTTCCTCCTTTCCAGAACACCAGCATCCCTTTGGGCATCGCCCACTTGAACCAGATCCCGTGATCAAACAATTTTTTGGATAAGAAGGAGTACCTCCTTCTCATCTCCCTAATCTTTTTTGGGATCTGCTTCAAGATGACAACCTCCTTTTGTTGGTAAATTAACGGTCCCCCTCTTTGCGCCTTCAAAATTCCCTCTCTGGTTGACCTTCTAACAAATTTAACATGTATCTCTCTGGGTACTTCATTTATCCTGGCATATGCAGAATTTATTCTGTAAACTAGGTCAATGTCCCCTCTGATCTCATTCTTAGGTTTATGTAAATAATCTGCTAAAATTGTGCTCATGAGTTCAGGGAGACATTCACCAGGTTCCTCAGAAATGTTCTGAAATCTTAAAAAATATGTCATCCTTTCAAAATCAATCCTAGACACATGCCCAGTTAATTCTACAACCTCACTGTTAACCTTTTTAAACTCTCCCTTTGCCCCCGCCAGCCCCCCTTCCAACTCTTCAGTCTTCTGTGTGTTCTCCTGCACTCGCTTCCGTGTTTCCAGAAGTTCCTTCTTAAAGTTACTATTTTCTTCTCTCTGGGCCTTGATTTCTTGCACCAAAGTTTGTATCACAGATTCCAGAGAAGCCATCCTTTGTTCTAAACCTGCCAGTTCCAATTTTTGTGCCATGGTTAGCTGTTAAAGTCAGTGCCACTAAAATGGTGTTTTTTGGGTGGGGCCGTTGAGGCAAATCAGGAAATGAAAGGGTTGTAAAAAGTTCAGGAACCAGAAGATAAACACTTTTCCAAATCAATAAGTATAATAGCGAAGGCACTCCAGAAAAGGAATCACTTAATCCAAAAAAAAAATTTCTTCTTTAATAGCAAGAGGAAGTCCAAATCACAAAAAGATGCTGGTAATTTTCCATAAGTAAAATAGTCATTCAGGAACAAAGGGGAGCCATCTTCCACTGCCCAAGCTCAGAGCCAGAAGGGGAGAGTGGTAAAAGAAAAATTGTTTCAAGCCAGCCAGACCTAGATACATTGTTAAAAGACAAGCCGCAGATCACTTTTCCTTGTTTCAAAACAGTCCGGGTTAAGGATATCCGCTTCCTCGCAATGAGGAGCCATTTCCAAGCGCCGCTTTAAGTCCAAGGGGGGGGTTCAACAAGCAAACACCCCCCTCCAAGTTCTTTCAGCCCAGGCTGACAGCAAAATGTTTAAAATCACTCACTCTCCACCTCGCAGCCAAAGCCCCGGGGAGCCTTCTGATTCGAACGGCCAGCTCTGTCCATGTTCACGAAGCGATGCCGTCCACCGTTGGCGAAGGGGAAACCCCCCGCAGCATGTCCTCCTCCACCTAAGCCGAAGACAAGGGTCGCTTCCCCGCTGCCGCGGGGGGAGAGAGACCCAGGCAAGCCGGCTTTGCGGGAGACCCCCAAGAAGGGGCGTCTCGCCTCTGTGGGGGGGCAGGAAGAGAAACAAAGCGGCGAGCGAGCCCTAGGCTTGCCCGTTGCCGCTGGAAGCCGGAACCGGAAAGCCTCATGTAAATCTTAACATGGTATCTTCCATTTGTGCTCAATTTGAACTGATCATACTCCTAAACCATAGTTTTAAATTTCTAATGGTTAGATGGTACGGTTGACAGAATGGTCCTTGTCATCGATTTTGCCTGTTTTCTCCCACCCTTCAGTGGGGCTCAGCTGTATATCTCCATGTGTTTTGCTTATCTTATCTTTTGGTCCATGACCGCAAGAAAGTTTTATCTATCTATCTATGGAATATCAAAGGATTATTTGATTGCATTATATATCTTTTGGATCAAACATTTCTCAATGTAATGTACTAATGGATTATTAATTATAGCTTCATTTTAGACTTCCAGATTGCATTAACCCACTTATAAGTCTCTGGATCCTAGAGAGAAATGGTATGATGTGGTAGGTCCCCCTCTCCCCATTTTACCCCCAACCTGGGCCAAAATATGATTTGTTTGCTTTTGCTTTCGAATTTTGTATACATCTCCGCATGACGGTATGGAAACATAATTATGCCTTAGGACATTCTAGCAAGTTGAGGTTGATTCAATTAATTTTGGTTAAAAAAAATGACTTATTGCAATGTGTAAACTAGCTTTTCTCCCCTAATTTACCTGTATGATCAGGCAGTTTGTGGGAGCAACATATGAGCAAAATTGCTGTTAGCTGCTTAAGGAGAATATGACATATTAAAAATGATTCTCAGACCTATGAAAAATTCCCTAAGTACTAAAAGTAGGGCTGCTCCATTTGTTTGATATCCCACTGTTGACAGGGAAATGGGTGAGCTCACTTATATCTAAGCCTCAAAAGAAACAGGGAATATCTGGCTCATCTTTTCTGGATGTAGAAGTTGAGTAAATTTAATCCTGGTTAGAATTGACCAATGAACCCCAGAAAAATAAACTAGGCAGGGAAAGTAAAAGAAAAAGAAAAAAAGAAACATGCTTCTGGAAGAAAGCAATGACAAATTACTTCAATACAGCTAGCAAGCATGTCGAAGGGTCCCCCAGGACCCTTGAGCTCATCTTGAGGACATGTTTACTTTTATACCATGTAAAGGTAAAATTCTAATGGATCAAAAGGATGTTCCTCAGTCCAACCAGATTACAAAGCCCTAGTTCTTCTGAGTTGTACATAAGATTTTTATGTTCTGTGAAAAGGGAGCTTATTAATTTAATGCCAACTTAAAGCTTCTTTCATTGCCCTCTAAAAAGCTGATGAACTTACAACTGCCACATTTTCTTTGTGACATTTAGAATAGATAAAAACACTATTTGTTGTTAAGAAAATGGAAAAATTCTGTTCCTTACTTTTTCTTAGTAAAGGTGTGCCAGCCAGATAGCGATAGGAAACATTTATTGATCCTGAGAAGTTGGACAGATCTTTAAAACTGTGAACATACCGCTCGGAATTTAATTGATGTGTTGCCGTATCTCTGATTAACTGCTTATCTCCATTCTAGAAGTTGGAAGAGAAAAGGAAAAACAAAATAAAAGACACACAGCATAACTATTGTAAGAAGTGGAAGGAAGCAAGACAAACAATATCTTGTATTATTTATCTGCTTCAATCTTACTTTATATCCAGTCCAGGTACAGGCATGTTTAACACATATATAATGTTTCCTATGTTTTCCAGCACCAAGACAGGACATATCATGCTATGTCAGATATGTTCAGGTCTATATACAGCAGTGGTGGTTTTCTGCAGGCTCGCACCTAATGGCAAGAGCCAGATGGTGAAATTTAGAGAGCCGGTGAGAGGGGGTTCCACCGGCGGATCTAGAAGTAAGTCTGGCCTGCCGCTGCTGGTAACCCAATGGGAAGGAAAGGAAAGGAAGGCAGAAAGGAAAGAAAGAAAGGAAAGAAAGAAAGAAAGAAAGAAAGAAAGAAAGAAAGAAAGAAAGAAAGAAAGAAAGAAAGAGAATTTATCATCACAATTGAGCCCAAAGTTTTGGTTGCTAAGCAAGAGCGTTGTTAAATGAGTTTCACCATATTTTAAAAGTCGGCCATTCTCACCCTATCACATGACTGCCAAGCCACGCCCACAAAATAGGCCACACCTACAGAGTAGGTTCTAAAAAAAATTGAAACCCACCACTGATATACAGTATAGGCTCTCATAGATAGTTCTCAGGTGTAGAACCATCAAATGCTTTTAAGGAGAAAGCAAGTAGCGTTAAATACTCCAAAATGTAATTGCCTAGAACCCAATCTCTTTTGCTTGGGAAGAATGATCTTTATTGTTTTGCTTTGGTAACAGGCTGAACTGTCTGTTTGGAACTGTAACAACTCTCACATTTATTAACTTTGATCCCTTTGAATCAATGGCAGGTAATCACAGGAGTCAATAATACTCCCTCTATAAGACCAGCAAGACTGCCAGAAGTCACAATTTAGTTTATCTATCTAGCTATCTAAGCATTAACCGGATAGATCTCAATCTAGCAGCCTAGTGCTTTTTTCCCAGCAGTTGCACCCAAAATTATAGGAAAGAGGTTAGTGAACGTTGCTTATATCAGTAGAGAAAAATTGAAATTTTTGGTGGATTTATTAAAGTGACCAAGTTTGTATAACAAGGGAACATCAAGGGTTGTATAGGGATTCTAACACCAGTAAGTTTCTGATTTCTAGGATTAAATTAGGCTAAAGGATAAAGTCTTATCTGCTACGAAGCTCTGAGCTCATAAGATAGGCAAGATAAGAGCTCCTGTAAATGGGAAAATTGATTGGCTCCAAATCGCATGGAACTCCGGGGTTTTAGACTTGAAAATAAAAGTTTAAAAATTCTTTTTACGACGCAGCTGATTCAGAAGGAAGTTTCCCAATATGCCATGCTAGAACAACATGAATGTCTTCATGTGGAAGCCCCATGAGTTCACTCCAGTTTGATGTGTTCATCGTTTCTCCTTCAACACCATTTCCAGAGTTAAGGATGATAGTGGATATTTCATTATTTAGCTAAATAATCATAAATCAAAATGTTGTTTTGTGATATGGTTATTGTTATTATTTTACTACTACTAATAATAATCTTTATTGTCATTGTAATATGACTGCAACGAAACTACAATGAAATTGGTTCGAGCGCCGTGCCAACACCTGCATCAGGTGGAACACAGACAGCAGTGACAACCACAACAGGAATCACTCCAGGCAAACAAAATGGCCGACAAATGACAGTTGAGAACCCCATGTCTGCAGAACAGTGTGTATAAGCAACCCCACTGTCAGTACACCAGTTATTATGTGTGTAATATTCAAATCTGTTTGGCATTTTAGGAGTTGGTGGAAGAGGAGCACATCTTTTTCTTTTTTATTTCTTGTTGCAATGAACTTTGAGGAATCGCACTTGGCATTTTTTCTTCGCTCTCAGCTTTCCCAACAGAAAAGGATGGAATTACTGGTAGGGGTCGTGCTCTCCGCTTCTTCATTTCAATTCTTGCAGTTGCCCCTTGTATATTGCCAAGAGATAATGATGGTGCCACCATTACAGAACATAAACTTCATGAAGAATCTGCGATCATTGTTTCATCAAGGCTTTGTTTACAATACAGCATGGGTTTTAAAAATTCTCCACTACCCAGATCTAGGCGTCTTCTTGAGGATTTCTCTGCCTGAAACTTGTTTTTTTTACTTGTCCTAATATATCCGAGTAATCCTTTTTTTTCTTTAACTGATGTGTCACAACCAGTTGATATGTTTGTTTCTCTATAATTCACAGTAGGTTCAGAGCGAGTTTTGATGGAAAAGTCTGCTGTGACACCAGGAGCTCAAAGCCGCTGTGCCTAAGCGCACCGCCATCTTGAGATGTACTATGTGTGGATATTTTGAATGTTAATTAATATTTCATTTAACTAAGTCAGATACTATGCTCAATGTACTCTTGGCTTTTTACTGTAGATTAATAAAAAGAGAATAATATGAACATTTTATTGTATAATCTCCTTTCTCCTCCTCCTGGAAATAAGGCTAGAAGTCAGGATCTCAGATTTTCTTTGAAATAATCACTGGATGCGATTTCACTAATGCGAAATTTGGCAGTCTGAACAATGCTTCCTTGTGATTCATATATCTCTTCTGTACAAGTGTCTTCTTTAATGAATCTCTAAGCTAGGCTACTTCTACTTGTATTCCTTTCTACTTCTCAGGGGATATTCATGCAAAAACTACTTTGTTGCATTGCATTGAA
The DNA here is from genome assembly GCA_039707465.1 of Rhabdophis nuchalis. Lineage (NCBI taxonomy): Eukaryota > Metazoa > Chordata > Lepidosauria > Squamata > Natricidae > Rhabdophis > Rhabdophis nuchalis. Next base: position 81,808,316 of record CM077648.1, read on the forward strand.
ATAGAGATTTTTTGGGGGTCCCTTTTTTCCTGGCAGCTTAATGTGGCTAATGCTGGTAAGCAGCTTTAGTCATAGCACATGTCTAGAAACATGGAAAATAAATTTGCATAACTGTTGAAAATCCAAAGAAGTCAATTCATGCTGGATGCTGTCTGCATCTTTTGAGAAGTCTCAGCAGTAATGCAATCTATTTCCAACTTCTGACAGCTGTGTGACTTCTCACCTTCCTCCTCTGTCCCTTGGCTGCCTGTGCCAATTAATTTTTCCCCATACCTTACCCAAGAGAAGATGACAAAGCAAACT